>CM069445.1:28270339-28310101 GCA_035610835.1 Ophiura sarsii | reverse complement strand
CAACCTGTTATCAGGTTATGTGATCGTTGGGTTTCTACAGGGACGGCTAACTAGCCATATCGATTGAAGCTATGTCTGTCTCGTAACAGGGTCGTAAAAATGTAATGACTTTATCAGGAGTGAAAATTGAATTCCGCGCGAGTTATATCCCACGATGCATCGCGATATATTACCAGATATTACACAATTTGACCCACAATGCGTTTCTCACCAGACGCTATTTTTTAGTAATTTTTCCAAATTTTCCTCACGGACGAGCAACAAATATCCCTTCACTAAAATAAGCACAATTAACACCAAACTTAACGATTCAAATGAATTCAAACCTTACTCTGCTTTCCCCCCATGTATAATAATGGAAAACTATAAATGACGAACTGTAAATCATGCATTAGTGTTTTATGGTGTATATCCATGTAGCAACTAATTATAATGAACGGTTTGTGTATTTGATGTGCCACGTCAATGGCTAAAACTTAAAGATTGCGATTGAAAAGTTAGTAACAAAGTTAGTAATTAGTATAGTAATTGATTAATTATTCATTAACTATAAATTGATGCTTAATAACTATGAGTAATTAGTTAATGATTAATTATTTATTATTAATTATTGATCATTAATTATTTATTATTAATTAATCATTAGTTACTTATTTGTGAATTAATAATTGATAACTAATTATTGATACTTAATTATTCATACTTAATTATTGATATTTGATTAATCATTAATTTAATGAATCATAATAAATCATTTATTAATCATTAATTAATTATCCATTACTAAATAAGTTGTTTTTTGCCCCTGGTTGACTTTGATGTGATAAGTCTATTCTTAATTAGATATAAACTTCCTATTTGGGACCTTTAACTTAACTGTTCTGGGGAGTTTGTTTATGTAAACAAGCATGTACAATATAATTATGACTATTATGTTATAAAAACAGATCTTGAAACTTGATTTCAAGAAAACGGAAAGCGCATGTTTTGTTATGACACAATTCTCTTCATGAATATGATACTCTTCCTTTATTTCTGCTTGCATTCAAACTTAACCCCTCTAAGCGAGGATTGTGTTTCAACATATTTTGATATCAAAAGAAAACCCGTATTTTTCTCATTATTTCTGTAAATTCTTATAGGCGCAAGATAATGTTCCATTTAGACATTTTAGGCCAAAATGCAGTGAATTACGGCCAAAGGTGGTTAACAACCCGGCTAGTTTGTGTACTACTTAATGGGCAAATTTCACTGCTTCTAAAATAAGAACCATTGGAGTTATGCAACTGAAAATTTGGAATATGACTATTTAAAGAATGACCCTTCATGTAGAATAGAAAACATAAAGTTGAAATTCGGGCCAGAAATTGGAACACCTACCTTTACAATCTACAGTGCATTACGTTCTATCTTCCTGTAAAGTCTGAGCCAAGTTTCAGATGTTGTCTGACCATGGTCTGACAGGGGCTGACATATTGAATTGGCTATCACGCTAGTATTTGTGTGTGAACATGGTGTGAACATGGTGTGAATGGGGTGATACACCCTGGACCAACTAGTCTGTCTAGACGACCAGAAAAGGCACTCGCTGTGACCACGCTCGCAACTCCTGCTATGTGCCTTATTGGCATAGTATGTTGGTCTTTGGCCCCATTGGGCTACATTTTAAACTAAAATCTGCTATATAATTTTAATTTCTTTTGAAATTTGAACTTTATATTTGACACAATTTGAAATCACACTAGTTTTTAAACAAATTCAAGTTCAAACATTGAATTTCTTAACGCAAGAACTTTGAAAAGGCGCGTGTTGGGCTAAAAAATCCACCCAAGAATTGTTAGATTCAACACATTGACCGCACGCTGGGACGACCCTGAGGCAGTCTGTCTACAATCTAGCCGCATGAATTGCCACGCGCGGTGACTTTCAGCCACATTGGGCTAAGTTTTAAAACTAAAATCTGATCCAGGGATAATAATATTGTGACTTTTTTTCCTCGAATTTTGAACTTTTGACTTTGACTAAATTTGAAATAGTACTAATTCCAATGACAAATTGAAAGTTAAAGTGTGAATTTCTCAACACAACAACTTTCAAAAGTAAGACTTTGGGCTTCTTTTCACCCAGAAAATTATCCAATTTAATTGAATCTAAATAAACTTGTGTATAGGTAAACTTTGAACATTTTCTGTCAGAATACGTTTAGCTAATTTCCAAAATATCCTATGGATTTCACTCGTTCGACCAGCAAACAATATTAACATTATTCCCTTTTCTGAACATTAACACAACTTAAAGAAAAACAGCAACAACTGTAATAATTACGTTTCCAAAATCCACACTAATACCATGCTAGTACCAAGATATGGACCAAACCAGGATACCACCCCTGGCGCGGCAGGGCCTTGAGCAGTGCTTGGCCAGCGATCCTAGTAGCCGGGCTAGTAAATACACAGGCGTGGTGAAATAAATCAAATAAATCAGCCAAAGAAAGTCAAGATAATTACCCCAGATACCAGGGCATATCATCCGTGGTCAGAAAAATCTCAGAATATAAAGGGAACGGAACCGTAATGGATCGGTGATACAGGTATCGAGCTTCTTGACATAAATCTGTTCGAATTTGTCTTTCGGCAGCTCGAGAGTTACCCCCTGCACCACGCTGGTTCCTAATTTTGAATACGATTTATTCCGTCAACACAATCGGGTTCCAAAGCGTCGGCAACAACTATTTCCCTTTCAATCTTCAAGCTCCCGAAAGAGAGATTCAATCTGTTCTGGAATATTATATGGCAACAGCTGCACAGCGGCAGGAAGATGTTTACTGGGATATGGCGAGCGTTATCAATTACTGAAATTTAATTTAAATTTGATTAGTTACATCATATGATCCTGGTGTGAAATGAGGTGAAGATATCATCTTTCATATGACACCACATTGGAACCACATTATTCATGATTGTCATAATGATTTTGGGAAAAGTGTGCTTATTGCATGGAGGGATTATGCTTCAAAACACAACCCTGTAAATAGGGAACAAGTTTTGTGTTCCAGTATTTGGAATAATAGTAATATTGTTGTGGGTAATAGATGTGTACTGTACAAAAGTGGGGAGAAAGTTGGTATCAAATACATTAATGATCTTCTTTCTACAGAAGGAGAGTTCCTATTACTTAAGGACATTCAAAATAAATATAATATCAAAATTAATTTTCTCCAATATCATGGGATGAAAAGAGCTACTCATGAAGCTTTTTCAAATCTCCTTTGTATTTTAAATACCACACTTCCATATCCTTTTCAAAGTTTTTATACCAGTATGATTCTTAAGGAATCCAAAGGTTGTAAACAATTTGATAAAAATTTTATCGCTGGATTAAAGGTTAAGTTTAAATGTACTGAAAAATGGAACCATAAATTAGGTATAAATTTAACTGAAAAAGAATGGTTGAATATTTGTCAGTATAAATAACTGGAAATGTACTCAGGAAGTTAAACTCCGTTTGTTCCAATTTCGCCTTTTAAACAGAATCCTTCGTACAAATACCCTTTTATTTAAAATTGGTAAATCGGTCAATCCAAAATGTACCTTTTGTAATGAAGTTGACGAAACTTTGTTCATCTCTTTTGGGAATGTGAATTTACTCTAAAGTACTGGAAATACGTTCAAAACTGGATTAATAGCAAGCTGGACACAAATATTTGGTTGAAAAAAGAAATGATCCTGTTTGGATATTCCTTAAAATAGTCATGTTCCAATGTTTGAGTTGCATAACTCCACTGAATCAGTAGCGTAGCCAGTGGGGGGGGGGGGGGGGGGGGGGGGGGGGCCCCCGGACACCTAAAATGGGGACGGAGAAGCTGAAAAATGGGGACGAGAAATTGTTCATGTGGTACATTTACTGTGCGATTTTCTTTGACTGTGCGATTTTTTTTGGACTGTGTGAAATTTGTTGCTAAAATGGGACGGAGAAGCGAAAAAATTGGGACGAGAAATTGTTAATGTAGTACATTTACTGTGCGTTTTTTTTTTGACTGTGCGAATTTTTTTCGACTGTGCTTAATTTTTTGCTAAAATGGGGACGAAGAAGCGGAAAAATGGGGACGAGAAATTGTTCATGTAGTACATTGACTGTGCGATTTTGTTTGACTGTGCGATTTTTTTAGACACAATCTTCATGATCTTTACAAAAGATTTTGAATTCAAGTTATGCATACTTTAGCACGCCCGCCCCCGCTCCGTTCGCCGCCACGTGGAATTGACAGAAATAATATTTTCAAAAGATTTTGAATTTAAGTTCTGCTTACTTCCGCACCCCGGTCTATTCGCCGCCGCGTAGAGTTGACAGAAATAATATTTTCAAAACATTTTGAATTCAAGTTCCGCCTACTTCCGTAACCCCCCTTTCCGTACGGCGCGGGATCTAAAATGATATAAAAGTATTTAAAAAGATATTTTCGATTATAAGACACGTGGAGTTGACAGACCAAGTTATGCATATTAGCACGCCCGCCCCCGCTCCGTTCGCCGCCGCGTGGAATTGACAGAAATAATCTTTTCAAAAGATTTTGAATTTAAGTTCTGCTTACTTCCGCCCCCAGGTCTATTCGCCGCCGCGCCTCCGCGTAGAGTTGACAGAAATTATATTTTCAAAACATTTTGAATTCAAGTTCTGCCTACTTCCCCCCACTGAAAACTTAAACTAGTCAGGCACAGGCTGGACTAACTTTAAACTAGTCGAGCAGGCTAGTCAAGCCTGTTGGACTAGCTTAAACTTGTCCAGCAGGCTAGACAAGCCTGCTGGATAGGTTATGGCCGACTTGACTAGCGTAAGGTTAGTCCAGCTCAGCCTGACTAGCTTGGACTAACTCCAGCGACTAGCCTAAACTAGTCAAGCTTATGACGGACTAACATCAAACTAGTCGAGCAGCTTTATTTTTATTTTTCAAAAAACAAGCGCATAATTAATTTGATTATAAAAAGTAATGATCTTAATAGTCCAACCTTTTTATGAGCTAAAAAAAAGGTTATACTACAAATAACTACAGCAAAATGTATTCATTGGCCATTGGCTTATTTTTAATGTTTCAAACAGTAATCTTAAATGTTTCCTTCATCGTGATTTAAGGGCGAATTATGATGATGCATTTTAGGTTGGTATCAAGTTAAGCAACAAAATGAAAGTAACTATACAAACAACTATAATCCTGGTCTCACAGGATTATAATGGTATGGATATTAAATCAATTTATTTCCAATAAGATAGAGGGCCGTCCATTTATACCGACCCATCAATCATACATGTAGTTATAAAACAGTATCTGACATAGCAGTCCCGTTTAGCTCAATTGGTAAAGCCGACAGTTTGGACTAGGGCAATTGTGATCGCAGGTTCCTGATGACAATTCCTGGATCGAATCTCACTTCAAGACTTCTTATTTTGAAAAGTTTTTAAATATTTACGGTGTATATCAAATTCTTAACTTTGTTTTTACCATGAATAAATAGGGAATCTATCCATGTCTTTAGTGTGGGTTTTCCCTCTTTTTTTCTCTCTTCTTCTATTTATTTTTATTATTTTTAATGTTATCACAATCGTTTATAAATAGTACAAACATTTAAATAATATTGACTTCTGAAGACAGTATTTATCATTAATTAAAGGATACTATGACGGGCGGACATTAGTTCAAATCAACCTCCATGACTTGGTATTTTTGTGAAGACATGCATGGATGGAGTACAATGAGACAATACGTTGATTACGATTCACTGCTTTTCAGTTCTGCTACTTATGGTCTTTTGTTTAAATTGTGGTTTTTGTGAATAGTTGGCCATGGTTGGTTCTAGATGACAATTCCTGATTCGAGTTTTTAGAGACACCATGTATACATGTATAGGGCCATGTGTTTTGAACTCACCACCCAAAAAGGGTGGTGGCCCAAAAAGGGTGGTGGCGTTGCATTTTTGGTGACGAATCATCGATCTCTCTCTATTAACTCAACAACTAAATGTGGTAGAGCTATGGTCGAGGTGTCATGTGAAAGCCTATTTATTTAGCTACATTGTGTGAATAAATCAGGTATTTCTATAAATGTTTGGCTGAGATATGATTGATTATGTTGTGAAAGTCAGGGGTGGTGGCGGTGGCGGTGGCGGCGGTGGCGGTGGCGTTGTGTACAATCTCTATGGGGAATATAGAAAATGTTCCCAATTCTACGTTCAAATTACAATAACTTCTCTTCTCTGTATGGTACAAACATGATTTTGCTCTCATTTTATAGATTGTTTTATACTCGATAAGTTTCTGTTTCAACAAACGTGTCAACTATTACGTAACAATTGTAATCACGATTCGATTGCATTGTCCTTGGCTTTTCCCCTATTCACTACACAGTGAACTTGCCCTAATTCAGCGGTTTTACATACATGACTATAACAATAGCAATATTTAACCGATGATAGCAAAATTATACATTTTTGGAAAGCTCTCACATAGGGGAATTCAAAAATGCCGTTTAAATCAGGAAAGGGTGTATACCCAAAGAAATATACTTGTAAACTCTAATAAATATGAAATTTAAACGTTTGTGCTCATTTACTTCTCGATATAGTGTATTTCAACATGCTTACCATTGACAACTATTATGTTCTGATGGGTAATTGCATAAGGAACTTAAATATGCACAGTAAAATTATGATTGGGATTGGTATACAAATATTATTGAGTTTAAATCAAATATTAAAAAAAGAATCGATATTTTTTGAACATTCCTAATCACAACATGTTACCATTAGGTCTTATCTAAATTCCAATAGCATATTCGGATTCCTTGTGAGATTACCATTCAGAAAATATATACTTTTTATGGGTAGAAAAAATAGTTATTGCGATATGCTAATTCGAATCTCAGATGGTGTAAAATGTAAAAATCTGGACATGCAACGTTAAGGGTGGCGAGTTCAAAACACACGGCCATATGGTTCACAGTTGATCGATACAAGCATGCATGTAGCATGTCTGTAGAATTGGGGCAGAGGACTTCTTTAGTGATATAGACACAGTTTCGTAATCCTAAAACTAATCCGTTATAAATCAATAACACGTGGCCACTATACTACAATTTACATGAATGTAATGCATGACCTTCAATACCACGTGAGCTGTTCAAAATGTTCATTAGGCAGGCAATTTAAAAGGTAATCCGTCCAACGTGTGTATTACAGTTCCGAAAAAAATTAAACAGACTTTAAAAAGATGAATGGTGCCGTAAATAAGTCCTTCTCGTGATTTATTTTATTATTTCCACTCAGCTTTGTGTTTTGCATTTGTTTTGTGCTTTGTGTTTCTCCAAGAATAGGTATGGCACAAACGTGTAATTACGCGTTTCGAATCAAGGAGGACAACAAGCAAACAGTCAAAACGTTATTGACTGGCCATGTCTTGCGTGTCCAGTTTGATTAAATTTTGTTTCATTTAATTTTTTTTTTAAAAAACCAACGAGAAAAAAAAAAAAATCCCTGTTCATTTATGATAAACCTGAGACTAAAATACCTAAAGAGATAAGAAGCGCCCATTGATACCTGCCATGTGCAGCGATCCATGGTCCGATGCGACATTGTTATAGTTGATGGCCCATCGATTATCATCATTCAGTTTAATCTGTATCACGAACTCATCCTTTGAGTAGTAGCGCGCTATTTTGAATCCAGTGTTATCCACACGTGTATTACACTTTTCTTAATTTCCTGAACGCACTTTAGTATGGGATGGTGACCAACTCACAGACCTTGATATATTTCTGAAATAATATGCATTTATATCGCTAAAATTGTGGCATTTCAGAAGAGATATGCCAATTAAAACCTATTGGGTACATTCTTGAACATATAAACAATGTATTGTGATAACCAAATGTCATAGTTTGTATTTAGATTCATTATGAATTAAACAATAAAAATGTGATGTTTTGAAGAACTTGTTTATGAATTAAAGTATAACATTTGTTTCTCAATTCACGTTAAATATAAACACATTACCATGAACTTTGTTATCATTATACATTGTGTATGCCCAAGAATGTACCCAATAGGTTTTAATTGCCATATCTCTTCTGAAACGCCAAAAATATAGCGATATAAATGTATATTCATTTTAGAAATTAATCACGGTCTGTATGTCGGTGGCCATCCCATGCTTAAGTGCGTTCAGGTTATTTAAAAAGTGTAATAGACGTGCGGATATAACTGGATTCAAATAGCGCGCTTACTCAAATAATGAGGTCACGCTACAAATTAAACTGAATGATGATAATCGATTGGCGATTGACTAAACAATATCCGCATCGGACCTTGTGCACAGGGATGAATAGCTGTAGTACCGTGCTTCTTATCTCTTTAGGTATATTAGTCTCAGATAAAACACTGTCCAGAATTTGAAAATTATGACCTTTCCAAAATTAGAAGACTTGAAGTGAGATTCGAACCAGGAATTGTCCTCTGGAACCTGCGATCCACAATTGCCCTGGCCCAAACTGTCGGTTTTACCAATTGAGCTAAACGGGACTGCTATGTCAGATACTGTTTTATAAGCACATGTATGATTGATATGTCGATATAAATGGACGGCCCTCTATCTTATTGGAAATAAATTGATTTAATAGCCATTCAATTATAATCCTGTGAGACCAGGATAATAGTGGTTTGCATAGTTACTTTCATTTTGTTGATTAACTTGATCTACCAACCTAATATCATCATAATTCGACCTTAATCATGATGAAGGAAACGTTTAAGATTACTGTGTGAAACATTTAATATAAGCCAATGAATACATTTTGCTGTAGTTAATTTGTAGTATAAATGTTTTTTAGCTTATACAAATGTTGGACTATTAAGATCATTACTCTTTACAATCTAATTAATTATTCGCTTGTATTTTGAAAAATAAAAATAAAGCTAGTATAAGTGAATAATAATTTTACATTCAAGTTTGCGTTAATGTGTACTTGAGAATCGAACCCCCAACCTCGTGATACTGAAGATGACGCTTTTTAAAACAATTGAGCAATTCGTCTCTCCATGAAATTATTTAGATAGTAATACAACTTTATAGTATTGAATATCGAATACACTAAACTTTCGTGCTAATTTCTCTAGATCAAAAGAGGACGCTCATACCTTTTTTATCTATTTTCAGCTTATTACCTATTAGTCCATATGGGCTTATAGACGATGTTTAACGGTACTTGTTTGATATATGAAAACGCTCTAACAATGCTGTTTTAAAATATGTTTGTTAAGAACCTCTTTTTATATGATGTTATTGAACTTTGTAGTCCATATCAAAATAACCATGATGAACTGTTCTAAATTAACTAATTTACACACGGTAATTAACTATGACATGTATGATATCTCTTTACAAGTTACATGTATGATGTTATTACATTTTGTATCACGTATCAAAATAACTCATGATGAACCGTTCAAAAACACTTAATTTAATTACAATTAATGTTCGTGGATTGAGAAAGAAAAAGAAACGTGATTCAACATTCAAATGGTTAAAAAAGCAAAAATGTGATATCATCTTTATCCAAGAAGCATATTGTATTGAAAAAGATGTAATCCAATGGAAACGTGAATGAGGGTGGAGAACTATATGCTCTCTGTAATAGTGTACATAGTAAAGGTTTGCTCACCCTTATATCTCCGCAGTGTCAGGTTAAAATACACGATGTAATAAAAATAAATCATACATATATGTGTGTCAAAATAGATATTGAAAATGAACGATATAACCTGTGGAATATTTATGGTCCAAACGACGAAAAAGAGAAGTGCATTTTTCTTTCATGTTTGGAAAATTTGATTGATGATCATGGTTCTGAAGGTTATAATATATTGGGTGGAGATTTTAATATTGATTTAGATAAAACATGTAAAAGCAAATCACAAAGATCATTGAAAGATTTGTTAAATAACTATAATATATGTGATGCGTGGAGAAAAAAAACATGCACGAGAAAAAAGGTTTACTTGGCAAAGAATCAATCCTAAATGTAAATCTACTTTAGATTATTGGTTTGTGCCAATACTGTTAGAAAATACTATATCAAATTGTCAAATAATGACAGCACCTTGTACAGACCATTTAGCGGTCAAATTAAATATTAACACCGGAAATATGAAAAAAGGTAAAGGATTTTGGAAGTTCAACAACAGTTTGCTACAAGATGCTGAATACACAACTGCTCTAAGTAATATGTTTGATAAGGAGCATGCCGAATATAAAGATATCCTTGATAATAGAATGTTATGGGACTATATAAAAAAAATCAAATACGAACATTTACCATTTCATACTGTTCATGTAAAAACAAGAAAGGCGGCATTATTAATGAGCTAGAAAATTATGATAAAAAATATTATTAAAATATGGAATCAACGGGATTTGACTATTGTTGGCAAAATAATTATTTTGAAAAGCTTATTGGCGTCACAGCTATCTTATATTTCAAGTGTACTGGAGATACCAGATAAGATTATCAATGAACTCAACTCCACTTTCTTTAAATTCGTTTGGGGTAGTATCGAAAAAGTCAAAAGAAGAACAATGATTAGTGATTATACTGAAGGTGGATTGAAAATGGTACATCTGCCATCTTTCTTAAACTCGCTGAAAGTTTCGTGGATTAAACGGGTTACAAATGACTCGATAGCAACTTGGAAAAATATACCTTTACATGAATTTCATATGAATGATTTGAAATTAAATATTCTAAAGTGTAATAGTAGCTATAGCAATTTAAATGAAAGATGTATAGCACAACTTAATAATATGTCAACATTCTATCACAATCTAATAGTAGTATGGCTGAGAACAAAGTCAGCTATGAATGTAGATGAAATAGATTATCCGAGTCAAGAAATTGTATGGAACAATGCGTGTGTTCAATGCTCTGGAAACACACTGTATTTTACAGATTGGTTTAAAGCTGGGTTTGTCAGTATGTTAAGCTTATATGAAAATGATGCATTTCTATCCATGTCAGAAATAAGTAAGAGAATTAAAAGGCCTGGAGGAATTATGCTACAATATATAACAATAAAATCAGCAGTCCCAAAAAACCCGAAAAAAAGAATCAAGCCAAATAAAACTGTTAAACAGACGATTGGTCTTATGATTAATTCTGCTTTCCTGCCAATAGAAAAATGTAATTCTAAAACTGTGCGTAACATATTGACATCAAAAATAACAGTTAGACCAATAAGTGAACGTTTTTAGGAGACAAAATTCCCCAACTATGTTTTTCAGTGGAGTGATATATGGAGAAATGCAACATGTTCAATAAAAGAAGCCAAACTTGTAACCATGAATTGGAAAATACTTTGCAATATTGATCCGACTAGAATATTACTACTTAAAATGGGTAAAGCTAACAATGATTTATGTGAAACATGTAACGAAAAGGAGTATCTGGAACATTTTTTCTTTCATTGCAAGAATGTAAGAAAAGTATGGTTAGAAATTAATACAATACTCTCTGACGTAACAGGAAAAAAATAAAAGTGTCTGTGACAGATATTCTTTTTGGTTATTTTAAGGATAACAAGAAATGTAATAATGTAAGCAATACGATTATTTCTGTGGCCAAAATGTGCATTAGCAAGTTTAAATACGGAAAGCATCCAAATGTAGTTGCGTTATTATTACATGAGCTCAGAGTTAGACGACTGACATAAATGTTGGAATTAAGTAGCTTGTAGTCATATTACTATACAATTTGAAAACATGATAACTTGTTATTCAGCATTAGCATGAATACCTCTCGTATGTGTTTATAATGAACTTAAAATTAGAAAACTCTGAAATAAACATGCTGAAAAGCATATGAAAATGTAATGAAAAGCAATGAAATGTAAAAAAATATATATATATATACAATATAAATCTTTTTAGTGGTGGACTTAACACATCCTGGTAACAGCTGTGGCAAAAAGACATGCCCACTTGACAGAAATTGCCTAACTAAAGGGGTAATTTATCAAGCTACGGTTACCAGGCAAGACAATTTCAATGAGGAATCATATATCGGACTAACAGAGCTAACATTCAAAAAAAGATTTTATGGACACACCAGCAGCTTCAAAAATGAACACCAAAGAAACGCCACAGCACTAAGCCAATATATCTGGTCACTAGCTGACAAAAATGTGGATTATAATATAAAGTGGAAAATAATCGCTAGAAGCAAGCCATACTCAACTACCAGTAAGCGATGTAACCTGTGCTTAACGGAAAAGTATTTCATCATACACAAACCACTTATGTCAACCCTAAACAACAGAAATGAACTGGTGAGTGGATGTAGACACAGAAGAAAACATCTCTTATCCACTTTTAAACCACCCTAGACTATAAGTGCCCTACATATTTGACACTTTGACTCTTTGACTTATTGACACTTGTAATATAAACCTGGTATATCCATCTGTGTTATAACCATTATGTGCTGTTTAAAGTACGGTATGACTATTTTTGTCACTCTACGCATAGCAACTGAGGAGTGTGGATGGCCTAACTTCCATCCATACGAAACAAATTTGTATTGCAATGATGTGTTAAGTCCACCACTAATTTTGAAATCTATTTCGCTCCTATTTTATAGTTGAGCACTATTTCTAGTGATTGGTTTCCTCAAGATTTATATTGTATATATCTTTGCTCCTTTTTATGTTGAGCACTTTTGAAACTACCATGGAACAAGTGAATTTCGGATATTCGACAAAGAACATACCAGCACCTACACAGAGGGATTACCTGAAATGCCTTATCGCAAAAACAGAGAGATTCATGAGAGCAATAAGATGGAGAACATTCTTCTTCCTCAATCCAGAGAGGGTACCGAATCAAAAGAAAACCTACGGATTTACATCGACAAAATCTCCACTGCCTATCCCAGAACTAAAAGAATTTGAGGATGACATGCTCGAGTTAGTGCAAAATATACAATTCAAGCAGCCGCGTAAACACTTTCAGAATAAACTACGCAATGACTCTAAAAAGATCAAAGACGACAAGAAAGTGTTCATCCCTGCCGATAAAACAACCAACTTTTACAAGCTAGAACCGGAACATTATAACAAACTCCTAGAGGATAACATAAACAAATCATACAAGAAGACCACAGACACCACCATAAACAACATCACCAAGACCGACCAACAGATTGCTAGCGATTTAGAGCTCGACGACCGGATTGATACAACCGCCCAAAACCAAGCCTTCATTTCACTAAAGGACCATAAACCCAACTTTAACAACAGACCCACGTGCCGGCTTATAAACCCCACAAAATCAGAAATTGGGAAAATAAGTAAGCAAATCCTTGAAAGAATCAACAAGAAAGTACGTACAAGCCTATCACTGAATCAATGGAAGAATACCAACGATGTAACAGCATGGTTTGACAAAATATCCAACAAGCCAACCAAATCATTCATATGTTTTGACGTCTGCGAATTCTATCCATCCATAACAAAGGATTTACTACTGAAAGCCATTGATTTTGCCTCCACGTATGAAGATATCTCGCAGCAAGAAACGGATATTATCCTTCATGCCAAGGAATCGCTGCTCTTCAACAACGGTACACCGTGGTGTAAGCGAAACAACACCAAATTTGACGTCACCATGGGAAGTTTTGACGGGGCAGAAACGTGCGAACTAGTAGGACTATTCTTGTTATCGCAACTTAATGAAATAAATATCAATGTTGGCCTATACAGAGACGATGGTCTTGCCACCTGCTCTCAACCTCCGAAACAAGTTGAGGCGATCAAAAACCAGATTTGCCGAATCTTTGAGAACAATCAGTTAAAAATAACAATCGAGGCAAACAAGAAATCTGTTGATTTCTTAGACATCACCATGGACCTACGGACAGAGACATTTAAACCATATACAAAACCAAACAATACCCTACTCTACGTCCATAACCAAAGCAACCATCCGCCAGCAATCATCAAAAACATTCCTGAAAGCATCAAT
Source organism: Ophiura sarsii (assembly GCA_035610835.1). Taxonomy (NCBI): domain Eukaryota; kingdom Metazoa; phylum Echinodermata; class Ophiuroidea; order Amphilepidida; family Ophiuridae; genus Ophiura; species Ophiura sarsii. Next base: position 28,296,043 of record CM069445.1, on the reverse strand, counting down.
CGGCGATTGTCAAATATAGCATCGAACGAGGAGATTTTCGACAATGCTGCCCCACCATACCAGGTAGCGCTGAAAAAGAGTGGATACGATTACAAACTCAAATACAACCCTCAACTCCGGAATAATAATGCACAAAGGAAACGCAACAGAAAACGCAACATAACATGGTTCAATCCTCCACATAGTGATACCGTATCAACAAATGTTGGCAAGAAATTCTTTGGTATTCTAGACAAGTGCTTTCCACCAGGTCACCACATTCACAAGCTTCTGAACAGAAACACAGTAAAAATCAGCTACTCATGTATGCCGAACATGCAGCAGATCATATCGGCGCATAATAAATCAACACTCAAACCTGAAAACACACCTCCAGCACCAGCCCTGAACAAACCTAATTGTAGCTGTGGCAAAAAGACATGCCCACTTGACAGAAATTGCCTAACTAAAGGGGTAATTTATCAAGCTACGGTTACCAGGCAAGACAATTTCAATGAGGAATCATATATCGGACTAACAGAGCTAACATTCAAAAAAAGATTTTATGGACACACCAGCAGCTTCAAAAATGAACACCAAAGAAACGCCACAGCACTAAGCCAATATATCTGGTCACTAGCTGACAACAATGTGGATTATAATATAAAGTGGAAAATAATCGCTAGAAGCAAGCCATACTCAACTACCAGTAAGCGATGTAACCTGTGCTTAACGGAAAAGTATTTCATCATACACAAACCACTTATGTCAACCCTAAACAACAGAAATGAACTGGTGAGTGGATGTAGACACAGAAGAAAACATCTCTTATCCACTTTTAAACCACCCTAGACTATAAGTGCCCTACATATTTGACACTTTGACTCTTTGACTTATTGACTCTTGTAATATAAACCTGGTATATCCATCTGTGTTATAACCATTATGTGCTGTTTAAAGTACGGTATGACTATTTTTGTCACTCTACGCATAGCAACTGAGGAGTGTGGATGGCCTAACTTCCATCCATACGAAACAAATTTGTATTGCAATGATGTGTTAAGTCCACCACTAATTTTGAAATCTATATATATATATATATGTGAACATGTAATGAATGAAAAGCATATAAAAACGTGTTAAGTAATGATATGCAATGTAAACATGATGAAAAGCATATGAAAATGTGTTATACATGTAATTGATATAAAATGTAACCATGAAAAGTATATATGTGAACATGAATGTAAACATGCCGAAAAGCATATGAAAATGTGTAAACATGCGTAAAGCATATGATATACAATGATATGAAATGTAACCATGAAAATCATGTGAATGTAAACATGCTGAAAAGCAAATGAAAATGTGTAAACATGCTGAAAAGCATATGACAATTTGCTTATATGATTTGCAATGTAAACAGGCTGAAAAACATATGAAAATGTTATGTAATGATATGCAATGAACATGATTGTAAACATGCCAAAAATGCATATGAAAATGTATAAACTTGCTGAAAAGCATATGAAAATGTGCTATACATGATATACGTAATGTTATGCAATGATGTAAACATGATGAAAAGCATATGATATGAAATGTAAACATGATGAAACTATGTAAAATGTGAAAATTATGTGTTATACATGTAACGATAATACAATGAAACTATGTGAATGGTGAAAGTTATGATAGTAATAAACAATAAAAGATAAAAAAAAAAAAAATGTTTAACGGTACTTAAAAATAATTTAAACCAAACATTTGGGCTGAATTTCCCAATATTGACCGTCAAACAGTGGTCAAATATTTTAATGTTTTATGTAGCGTGCATTTTCGTATAAAAGGGGTATGTACCATTACAGTAACTATTTTATTGAATAAAATGCACACTGCATCGCAATTTGTGAAGTTGTTTTCTTTTTTATTGATAATGGACATTTTAGGGTGAATTCCGTTATCCTTGTGAACAGCGTTTATCCATGGTTATCCTGACATACACACGCGCTATAAGCCTGCGGTAGTAAACACTCATATATGTGGATTATGAGCCATATATTTACACTCACAGCATATCCTAGAAGAAACCGTTTGGTTCACAAAGTGATATGCGTTATATAGAACACGAAAGACGAAGCAAACTCACTGTTTTCAATATTTCTCTGCTGTATCTAGACTTCTCAAAGATTTTCCAATGAAGAAGAAAGATTGTGCTCTTGCAACATTTTCTTCAAATGAGGGTGATAACACTTTACAGGATAACGCCGTTCACGATAACGCCTTTCACGTTTTCGTTCCTTTTCGGGCCTTCTGCAAGCCATATGGTTGCATTTCTATTTTTTCTATACAAATGGTGAGAAAAACATTGGACCTATAGGCCTAACATATTACCTTTCATAAGGTAACAGCAGAATACCTACTTACCGAGAAACATCAATCACGGAATTCACAAGCTTAAAACGGTCGTTTGAAGTACTGAACTTCAAAAAGAATTATAACCCAAATGATGTGCCAGAGACTTTCAAGGTGATATAATTTTAATAGCGTAGTGGGTTTGCTACGGGATTTTTGATAAACGATTGCAAATTAATTTAGTACATTCAGTTTATGTTGGAATGCTAGGCGTACGGATATCGGAAATTACACGCATTTCGGGGAAAGTTCATTTGATTTGATATTAAAAGTGCACGTTAAGATTAATGTATGTAACCCGAGTCTATGTGACACTATGTAAATTAATTTAAAAAGAAAAAATACACAACAATTATATTCAGAGGTTATGTTTCTTTAATTTATTCAATCTAGCATCTACATCTTAAAATATACTTGTTTAAACCCATCGCGCGCATTGCATATGCATATTAAGTAATTGTTTGTCGACGTCTCGACATAAGCTTTGATCGATCTCATATCACCGGTTCGGATCTACAGGGTGACCCATAAAATGTTGAACCCAAAAATCACAAAATTCATTTTTTTTTTACCATTAAAATAACAAAAATATTGCATAACTCGTTCACCAGCTATGTGCACCATACATTTAACTTTCTGAAACATTTTAGATCATAAAAATAGGCCACACGAAACTTAAAATACGTGTAATTTTGTAAGAAGTGCTGTTTTGTAGTGTAAGTGAAGTGCAAAAAAATGGCTTCATTCTTTTTGGCACTTTTTGGTCTGTAACTCAAAAAATAAATAAGATATTAAAAAAAAACGCTCCTGGGGAATGTTATCAGGATTATCATAAAACTAGTATGACAACATTTAACAAAATATATTTTGAGTTATCTTTTCCAAACCTAAAATGGGTCAATAAACGTGTTTTTTATAATTTTTTCCAAAATGGTCAATTTCATTATCATGGTTGGATTCATTGAACCCTTTTCTGCAAAAAACTGTATACGTTTATATAGATTAAATGAATATTGAAGAAGTTACGGCAGTTTTACGGAGGCTGCACCTGAGAGTCCACAGCCCCCTTAACTCACCGTAGGGGAGATGCGGGAGAGTTGAGCCATTTTTTATATTTTGTGTCACCATATGCGGAAGAAAAGTACAAACCTGTAAAAAATTAGTGTAAGATAAACTTTAGAGTGTTGTTTTCGTTGTGAAACAATAACAATTGGGATAGCAGTTAAGGCTTATTTATACATAAGGTTTGAAAAAAATTGGTAAAGTGGCTCAACTCTCCCTACAGTATGGGAGAGTTGAGCCACCATTACAGGAGAGTTGAGCCAGCATGATAAGTCAATGGCTGGTGAAAAAAACAAAATCATATTTTTTCAACTTTTGATTTATTAATCCTTAAAGTAAATATGGTGCTCAATTGTTATTATCATGGCACAAAATAACATTTTCTCTCATTTATTATACATTTTTTACCTTTAGTCGAAAAATCAAAATGTTACTACATGTTTTCCCTATGCTCAACTCTCCCCATGACCAATGGCTCAACTCTCCTCATGGTGACCATTTTGTAAATAACCCAATCCTGTCTGGTGTAGAGCTTTTGGTAGTTTACAATAGTTCTCTAAAATAATGGTCATATATACCCCCTTCAATAAACAAATAACCGCTATTATATTCTAAGTCTTGCTATGGGAAAAAAGACAAAACATTTATTTTTCTATTTTTCACTCAAAAGTGAAAAAAATGATTTTGTTTAGGTATCTTTGATACTGAGCACACATGACAGTAGAGTTTAACACTAAGAATGTCGTATTGATGCTATATAACAATATATGCCAATTTAAATTTTAGTAAGTTACTACTTTTCGAGTTATAGGGGGTGGTTCAACTCTCCCGGTGGCTCAACTCTCCCGCATCTCCCCTACTTAGAACAGAATTAAGTTTCATATCTGAACCAAGTTACAATTTTTTTTCACTTTTACAAAAGGGCGAAAACAGCCCCTGTCACACAATCAAGTGTATCTTTAGTTTGGTAAGGCCAATTTACATGATCTAAAGTTCTCCAGAAAGCTGAATAAATTGTTTACATAACTGTTAACAACAAAATGCCATATTCATTTATTTTCATTTTTCATTTTTTTTTTTTAAGTTTGTGATTTTTGGGTTCAACATTTTTTGGGTCACCCTGTATCCGTCTTCTTTGTCTTTTCTATCCTTCAGAAATCAGCCTTGGTGAGGTTTTTACGGTTCGCCAATCTATCAGAAATCAGTTCTTTCGGGATCTATGAGAGTACAAAACACAGGGCGAACGAAACACTGCCCGTGTACACAGTGGCGTATCCAGGGGGGGGGGGGGGGGCAGCAGGCCATGGCCCCCATTGAAAAAAGAGTTTTAAAAAAAGGAAGAAGAGGAGAAGGAGAAGAAGGAGGAAGAGGAGAAGAAGGAGGAAGAGGAGAAGAAGGAGGAAGAGGAGAAGAAGGAGGAAGAGGAGAAGAAGGAGGAAGAGGAGAAGAAGGAGGAAGAGGAGAAGAAGGAGGAAGAGGAGAAGAAGGAGGAAGAGGAGAAGAAGGAGGAAGAGGAGAAGAAGGAGGAAGAGGAGAAGAAGGAGGAAGAGGAGAAGAAGGAGGAAGAGGAGAAGAAGGAGGAAGAGGAGAAGAAGGAGGAAGAGGAGAAGAAGGAGGAAGAGGAGAAGAAGGAGGAAGAGGAGAAGAAGGAGGAAGAGGAGAAGAAGGAGGAAGAGGAGAAGAAGGAGGAAGAGGAGAAGAAGGAGGAAGAGGAGAAGAAGGAGGAAGAGGAGAAGAAGGAGGAAGAGGAGAAGAAGGAGGAAGAGGAGAAGAAGGAGGAAGAGGAGAAGAAGGAGGAAGAGGAGAAGAAGGAGGAAGAGGAGAAGAAGGAGGAAGAGGAGAAGAAGGAGGAAGAGGAGAAGAAGGAGGAAGAGGAGAAGAAGGAGGAAGAGGAGAAGAAGGAGGAAGAGGAGAAGAAGGAGGAAGAGGAGAAGAAGGAGGAAGAGGAGAAGAAGGAGGAAGAGGAGAAGAAGGAGGAAGAGGAGAAGAAGGAGGAAGAGGAGAAGAAGGAGGAAGAGGAGAAGAAGGAGGAAGAGGAGAAGAAGGAGGAAGAGGAGAAGAAGGAGGAAGAGAAGGAGGAAGAGGAGAAGAAGGAGGAAGAGGAGAAGAAGGAGGAAGAGGAGAAGAAGGAGGAAGAGGAGAAGAAGGAGGAAGAGAAGAAGAAGGAGGAAGAGGAGAAGAAGGAGGAAGAGGAGAAGAAGGAGGAAGAAGAGAAGAAGGAGAAGGAGGAAGAGAAGAAGAAGGAGGAAGAGGAGAAGAAGGAGGAAGAGGAGAAGAATGAGGAAGAGGAGAAGAAAGAGGAAGAGGAGAAGAATGAGGAAGAGAAGGAGGTAGGGGGAGGAGGAAGGGTAGGGACATATGCGGTGCAAATGTGAGGGACGTTTAAAACGTTATAATAGACCTTTTTAGTGTTAACAATGCCAATTTTGCTCGTATTAATTTCAATGTTTCAATATTCAAGCTAATAACAAGAGGGCTTCAGGAACGTTTTTTCTGGACCATTTTAGATCAAAAACTGGTTTTTTTTTGCTCGATTCGCGCTCACTTTTTCAACAGGTTTTAACATTATAATGGCCCTCAAACCATGCCAAATATTCTAAATATTATATTGGGATGTTAAAAACGTCATACTGGACCAATTTAAGTGTCAGAAATGTCAATGTTTGCGTAGGCTACTTCGCGTATTAGTTTCAATGTTTCACATACAAGCTTGACAAGATGGCTTCAGGACTCCCATGGACTCAGATTCCCATGACCATTTTAGTTCAAAAACTGATTTTTTTTTTGCGCGCATATTTTCTACAGGTTTTAAACATTATAATTGCCCTCAAACCATGCCAAATATTCTAAATATTATGCTGGGGACGTTAAAAACGTCATACTGGAGAAATTTAAGTGTTAGAAATGTCAATTTTTGCGTACTTCGCGCATAAGTTTCAATGTGTCATTATATAAGCTTGACAAGATGGCTTCAGGACAGTTTTCCATAACCATTTTAGTTCAAAAAGTCAACAATTTTGCGCGCTCCGCGCGAATATTTGCAGGTTTTAAAATTATATTGGCCCTCCTCATACCCACAACATATTCTAAATAAATGTATGTGGGGGACGTTAAAAACATCATACTGGACCAAAGTTTTAATGCAAAAACCACACCAAAAATTCTGAATATTATGTGGGGGACGTTATTATCATACTGGATCATTAGTGTTAGAAATGCAATATTTTTCGCGCTTCGCGCGCGTATTAATTTGTATACTTCATTATTTAAGCTTAACAAGGGGGCTTCAGGACAGTTTTCCATAACCATTTTAGATAAAACTCACAAATTTTGCGAGCTCCGCGCGCATATTTTCTACAGGTTTTAATATTATAATGGCCCTCAAACCATACCAAATATTCTAAATATTATGTGGGGGACGTTAAAAACACCATACTGGACCATTTAAGTGTTAGAAATGACAATTTTTGCGCGTATTAATTTTAATAAGTTATTATTTAAGCTTAACAAGGTGGCTTCAGGACAGTTTTCCATGACCAATTTTAGTTTAAAAACTCAAAATTTTTGGGCGCTCCGCCCGAATACAGGTTTTAACATTATTATGACCCTCAAACCACACCAAATATTCTAAATATTATTGTACACGCTTCGCGCGAGTATTAGTTTCAATTTTTCATTATCTAAGCTTAAGGTCATGTTTTTTATACTGGGTACCCAAAAAAGGTGGATCTGTTACATTTGCACTACATATAATTACTTTGCATGCATATATTTTGGCTATTCTTTATCACACATACTCAAATTTGGTCTTATTTTGATGAGAAAGTATTTGGCCTTTATTTTAAAAAGAAAAATATAAACTACCATGGTTCTGTTAATTACAATAGTTCGTTAAACCTAATTAGTCAGGGGTGGAAGAGTATGCGGAGGAGGAGTATGTGGAGGAGGAGGAGTGCATAGTTGAACAAGTATGGTGCAATATACATTGGGCAAACATAAAATGCACTGTTTTCACTCTTGGTACAATTCTATATTGAAAACATAACATTATTGAAGCATATTTGAATTAAAAATATAATTAGTTAATTAAGGAATCATTAATTAGTTAATTAAGGAATCATTAATTAGCATTAAGAAGCTCAAAAAATTGTTAAGAAACATAAGTTGGTCGCCGTTTGCGAATGTATGCAAACATTTGCCTGCACCAAACTGTCCATTTTAAAAGTATAGAAAGGTTGAGGTACCCTTTTGAATAAATAAATTTAACTATTTAATTAAAAATTAAAAGAAGATATGTAATTAACCTCATGTATTCTGTATTGTCTGGATGTTAATTAGCACATTTTGTTAAATGCGTTTGTGTGGTGTTATTACTTGTTTTTAACTGTGTTACCAAATAAGTAAAAAACTGCTGGTTTTCATCAAGCTTGTCAGGAGAATTATTAAATTCTTAGGAATGCAACTGACCTGACCTAGTATAGGATGACCAGCATAAGCTGCTTGATTAGTTCGCCAATCAACATTGGATCACCCTATATGTTGAATACAACTTAAAACGATAACATTTTATAATTCAATCTTAAATCAGACTCTTGAAATTTGAATACTGGGTTCAAACATTATGGAAACTAACCTAATTTGTTCATTTGAATGTGCTTTGCACATCATGAAGGTGCAAGAAGGATGAACGCAATTAATTGTATGCCACTAAACATGTGCCATTGGGAAAATTTTAGTCACCCTGTAGTTAAAGGGCCCCTTTTTATTGAACAATTTTTGAATATCATACCACTTTAAGCATTTGCCACTTCAAATTGGAATGTAAAATCATGTTTCAGATGCAAATTTAAATTCATTCAATTTAATGATTTATGGATAATCACGTATACCTAAATTAATGTTTTACACCCTATATGTTTAAAATTAACACCTTTACATAAGAAAAGGGTGACTTTTAAAATCAATCAATGTTCATGTACATGTAATTGATGCATTTTTATTTGAAATCTACTTGAATTTTGTTAAAATACTAGTCTTTGTATACATGTATGTAGTAATACAAGCATTTTTCCGGAACTAAATAAACAAATTTTTAGACACCCTGTATGTAGAATTACAGATTCATAATGAAATTTAATTTGCATATGTCTGGATGGGTATTTTATTAAACTACTTTAAATCTGTACTGAACTTTTCTCTCATCGCTTCATATACATAGTGGAAGTAATTATTGAAACCCTTCTTTTTTAGAACATTTTGCTTGTTACACCCTGTACAATTTCGGGCCACCCTGTATAATCAACTTGATTGTATGCTATTTGCATCCGTTACAGTATATGCTTTCAGAATATGTATACTTTTACCAACTTAAAATGTAAACTTTTTCAGATATAATGCATTAACTGAAAAAGGAACCTAATTTATGGAAAAAGGGACATGTAACACAAATTGTACCCAGTATAAAAAACATGACCTTAACAAGATGGGTTCAGGACAGTTTTTCATGACCATGTTAGTTCAAAAACTCAAAATTTTGCGCGCGCTCCGCGCGCAGTGTTTTCTAGAGGTTTTAATATTATAATGGCCATTAAACCATACCATACTCTAAATATGATGTGGGGGACGTTAAATACGTTATACTGTACCCTTTTTGTGTTAAAATCACCATTTTTGCGCGCTTTGCGCGTATAAGGTTCAACGTTTCAATATTTAAGATCAACAAGATGGCTTCAGGTTTTTTTGGCCCCCCATCAAAACAGTCCTGGATACGCCATTGCGTGTACACGGATACTAAATTACACGCTAACTCCCAGCAAGAGACCACCCGATCTTTAGATGACTATCTACGTCTACAATACCCTATAGAACTTTCACAGTTTGTGCGTCAAAAGAGTGGAATAAGCTACCTATCTGTATTAGACAATCATCATCTACAAGTGTGTTCAAAACAGCTCTTAAAACTCATTTGTTCCCTTAACAGTTTTTCTGTATATAATTTGTTTGTAATCTATTTTGTAATTACTGTAATATATTGTACTATGCTCAAGTTACACTCACATTTTGTAGTTTAAGTTGTAATTTTAAGGTTTTTTATCTTGTAAGCGCTCTGAGCCTTTTGGAATTGGCGCAATTAATGCTTTCTGTATTGTATTGTATTGTATTGTATTGTATTGTATTGTATTGTATTGTATTGTATTGTATTGTATTGTATTGTATTGTATTGTATTGTATTGTATTGTATTGTATTGTATTGTATTGTATTGTATTGTATTGTATTGTATTGTATTGTATTGTATTGTATTGTATTGTATTGTATTGTATTGTATTGTATTGTATTGTATTGTATTGTATCATGGTGTATGCTTTGGAAGGAATTAGTTCAGAATAACGAAACAACGAAAACTTTTTTTTTAAAATAAAACAAAACAAAACAAACAAACAAAATAATCCAACGCCGTAGCTCATTTCACATACCAATGCGGGCGGGCTTCTGAGGCAGACCTTCTTCTTTGTTTGGCCTTAGTCTAGCAGTGTCAAGACCCCATTACAGACATGACAGAATGAAGCTATCCTTTAATCCGTCAATCATTGTCAATAAAGGATTTCGTGCTATAGGTTAATTCCAATAATAACTTTAATAACTTTGACATAAACTCAACATTTTCGATTGTTTGGGCAACTTGGGGACATTCACCCTAGTGCGCCACTCAGTGGCGTAGCCAGGTTTTTCTCAGTGGGGGGGCAAAGGGGGGGCCGGGAGTTTTGGTGGGGGGGCAACAACCAAATTGAGGATTGAATTTCCTTGTGTTGTGAATAGGTTAGTCCCAAATTATTTCAACTGACATTTCCCACAGGGGGGGCAACAGGGGGGGCAGAGAACCCCACAGGGGGGGCAGCTGCCCCCCCTTGCCCCCCCTTGGCTACGCCACTGGCGCCACTGTAACAACATTCTCCATATAATGAGGGGATATCAGCAGCTTTTACTACAGCCTAGTATAATTTTTATTAGAAATTAATTATTATCAATTTCTACTCCTCCTCACGGTGCATGCCAGACACTCGCTATATTATGCTGCGAGACGGCTGACACTGTTATTTCCGTATCATTTTGAGATTCTGCACTAGTGGATTAGTGCTACACATTTGGTATCATTGGAAAGATAGACGTCGGCTTTCCATTGATGTATATCATGCTATATATATGAACAAAGGCCTATACTCGAGCGATTGAAGGATTTGGGCTAGTGAAAAACTTTTTTTGAGGGGTTTATATCTGAGACTAATAAATATTTAGGTAATACCAATGAGGCATTTACTAGCTTTTCTATAAATGTAACATAGCCATCAACTAAATCTGAGTCTACGGTAAATATTCAATATGATGATATCAGTCGCGTTCCAAAATTTCGACCTTTATAGAGATCATACCATGATTGAATTTATAGGTTCTATTTTGACCTTACTACTGTTTTAAAAGGTGAATCATGATCTGGTATAGGGGAATATGGGGCAACTGGACCGTGGGGCAAGTGGTCCGAAATGAAGGATTTTGTAATTGTATGGGCATACTGCTTTCTTTTGAACAGTACGACTTGTGTTAATACTTGACATATATCCTTACCTTCTACAATCCAAAACATTTGGAACTTTAGGGTATTTACACATGTGATTTTTCTCCAAATCTTTGAAGCCAACTTCTTGAGTGACTGATTGAAAATTCACAGATAGTATGGGCGATATATGAAGATGGGTTTAGATCATGTTTAATGTACTTTATATGATTGACAGATATGCAACAGTAAATATATACGTGCAGTACAGTCGTCTTAAGATTCTAGGTGCATATTGCATTTGAAGGGTGCTATATTGTAGTGTGCTTAGGGACTTTCCGAAATATGATTAAAACCATAGGTTGTGGTTGAAATGACCGTAAAATGGCGCATATTGCTAACTTGGGACATTGGTGGTGTGGATTTCCGATCAATATTATCATTTAAAGAATGCTTCAACTTAAATCATTATCACGGGTATTCATTTGGTAGAGTTATTAGTTTATGAATTTGCAAATAACAAAGTACACCATTTCTTATTTTATCTAAAGACACTCGTCTACTTGTAGGACCCGAACGCCGTAATATTTGCGAATTCAAAGATACTCGCTGGCTACAGAAATCTGTGTAATGGCTAAAAACAAAAATGCAGTTTTGCCTTTTTTTTCTGAAATGTATTGGAGTTATTGATTATTATGACAAATGGTGGTATGTTTTAAAACATTTTGGCGTAAAATGTATTACGTCACAGGCGTGTTTGAATAATGTTTGATCTCGACAAAGTGCTTCGTCATTTGTTGGGGCAAGTGGTCCGAAGGGGTATGGGGCAACTGGTCCGCCTGCAAAAACTTAATCAAAATTGTAAAATTCATTTTGAAAATTAGTTGTTAGTGTCAATAAAACATGACTCGGTATTGAAATGTGAATAGAATATGAAATAATTCACATTCTTTCTAGTTCTTAGACATTTTGGGGCATTTCGGGTCTAATACCACTATTTCTGATATTGAAGGATTACAATATGACATAAAATTGCTTTAGAATGGTTTAAAACCTCGGTATCATGAATTACATCTTTATTATATTTTGACTGGTGTCTGTAAAGGTATTTGCTATGACGAAATATCATGATATATGTATTTTATCCACTGCTTTTTGTGTATATTAACCGTTGGGTCATCATTGTCATATTGACTAACTTCCCCTGTAACATGAAAAGCTGGCTAAATATCAAGATGGTTTATTATAAGTACTAAATGATGATTATATGAAGTAAATAAAATCATTAAAGAAAGGTGTATATATAGACAAATGTATGGGGCGTCTGAATAGCACAACCATGTAACCATTTAACTAGGTTCATACCGTTTTATCTAATAAACGTGCAGTCGAAAATTGCGCTTGCTTTGTACACCATTAGTATTACTGCTTTTTACGCGTTTACCACGAAAACTGTATAAAACATGGGTTTTATGAGACCTGTATCCTTTTTACACGTTAAATAATATGGAAATGAGTTTGTAAAGAAAATACTGCCTAGTTACCGTGTTGCCAATCAATGATTTCAGTGTATTCTAACCGTTGGAACATATAGGACCAGTTGCCCCAATGATGGGGTAACTGGTCCGTGCCAAGTAAAGTTTTTAGTTAGTGGTAATTGGCCTTTTGTTTGGATATTTTTTAACATTGATTATATGTTATATGTAAACAGTTACATGGGTGATATTTTTATAGCAATTCCATAAATATTTACACGAGCTTTAAGCTTTTATATCACGAAATATGCTTAACCGGACCAGTTGCCCCATCCTCCCCTAGGGGTCTCTACTGCAAAGATGAACAATATTAGAATGCTTTTAACTTTGGAATCAATCTAACATGCAGGCTTTAGGGTTCAATGTATACTGCATGAAAGTATTAGCGACAGGCCTGATTAGCGACGGCAGATGTCGGCTTGAAACAACTCGGCATTTAACAAGCAGAAAGCTTTTGTTACATTGTTTCACCTGAAACTAATATAGGTACCGTATATTAGTCTCAGGTTTTAATAACTTTTGATCATGTCTGGTTGCATTGATTGAATTACTTTTTTGCTTACTCATAAGTCATGTAAAAAGGAGTCACCGGTGTGTAACGGCTTCAACAATTAAATTGATAATCAATATTGCTTTAATTTGCATAGGCGCCGAAAAAAAAGGCCCGATCGACCCATTTTTCTAGAAATTGGTGACAAAATGTTCACGTGCAATGATGAATACTGACTTAAATAATGTTTACCAACTATTTTTTCGGGGAGCATTTTACGGTCATTTTCAACTGTTTTAAAATTATCCCGTTGGGCTATCTACACCCAACGGGCTGATAATATTTATAATTATACATGTCGTTACTATGTGTCATCCAACAGTGTCATCCCAACGCCATGGCTTGAATGTGCAAATCAAAGAACATTATACGCAGAGTGCGTGTTTGTAATCACATTATGACATCCCCTAAATATAGTATACTTATAAATTCATATATTTATTTATCAGGCATTTAATTTAATTGGATGTTTGTTAATCGAAATATTTAATCATTTAAAAAAAAATCTATCTGCATTCTTTATCTATACATTCACTCATTCATTCCATAACCAATAGACGTACACCTTTTTCATTTAAAGTCAAAAAATTCATTTATAGTTTGATCAGTTCCAAATTGGTGAAGCCTTTTTACAGCAGCGAATGAATACAAGGACACGGGCGCGCTGAAGGCAACAAGCGCACTGGGCATTAGTATGCGTAACACGTGTGTGCAGCCAAAACCGCGTGCGTGTGGCCATAATTACGAGCGTATGCTTGGATTACTTTTGCACGCGGAGAGATAAAAACCAAATATTTCTCGCCAATATGGAACTGATCAAACTATATCAAATTATTTATTATTGATCGATTTGTCTTTGTATTAATTCACTCAATAGTAAAGGTCATTATTTGCAAAGGTCTTTTATTAAAACCACATGAACAAGTAAGTTTAAGTTTACTTAAACGCGAGTTAATCTACCCCGCATCTTTTTGTAATTAAACATAACGAGTTAAACATTATGGTTTTTTCTTCAAATTTGCCAAAAAAACCAGATTTACCAAAATGTTTGAACATTTGTTTCACATTTCAATTTTTATATTTTTTTGGAAAATTGCTGAAAATTCACCATCATTTCCCGCAATTTTTGTAAAAACAACAACCCCAGAACGACCGACAGACCGATCGTCGTTTCAGAGATGTCAGTTTGCCCGTGTAGAACATGTATGAAAGGGTTTTATCATCGCCAGTATAGCTTAAACCGCGTTTATAAATACGTACAATTGACTGGCCAAAACTGCTGAATTCTCCCAGAAACGTGAATGTCCTTTTTGTGGGACCGGCAATTTGCACTGATTCATTCATAATCTTGAAAAATCATAACCATTTTGGCATTGTAATCGACAGTATTTAGGGCCTAGTCGTCATGTGACTTCACCATGCCCTTTATTTCTCATTATCGATCCACAAATCGACTGCGAAGTTTGTTTGTTGTTTGCGTAGACCCACTCAAAACCCCTTGTATATATATGTATATTCACCATGTTCACAAGCCGAAGCTCAGTATATCCTAAGCTAAAAGCTAAAATAATCACTGTTTACTTATCATTTATGTATGAGAGATGCATTAAAATAAGCACAAACATTTCAAGTCTATCTATCTATCTAGCCTATTTCACTCCACTGCAGTAGGAAGGCCTCTTCACCAATTTTCACTCTGTCCTGAGCTGTCTCCTTTTCCAAGTAACGTTGCCATACTCTTTGATGTCGTCTATCTACCGTCTGTTTGGCCTGCCTCTTCCTCTGGTGAATGCTCTGGGTATCCAGTCTGTTAATGTATGAGTCCATCTGTTGTCTTCCCTCCTGGCTAGATGGCCAGCCCATCTCCATTTTAAAATTTTATTTCCAGTATGATGTCCCTTACTTCTGTTTTCTTTCTTAAATCTATGTTGGTCACTCTGTCCTTCTTGTAACGCCAATCAATATCCTTTCCATTGCCCTCTCAGTGACTGTTAGCTTCTTCACCAATCTCTTAGTTGTTGTCCATGTTTCTGAGCCATACGATAGCACTGGGATGATACACTGGTTGACAATGGGTCGCTTTAGTGCCAATGGTCATGGTAGCTCTTCATCACGAAAGATAAAGCTGAGCTTACCAAACTTCACCCATGCTAACTGTATCCTTCTGTTCACTTCCCCTGCTGTTTCATTTTCCAGAGAAATCTTCTTGCCCAGGTATATATACACATGGAAAAAAGTATCGCACCACTTTTTTTCTTTGAAAAGTGCAAATGTGGCCTCGAATTTTGCCACCATGGTGTGATATTAAGGATCGTTTGTTTGCGTAAGCTGTCCAACAAAATGTTGTGCAATAAAAGGGCCACATTTGAGTTTGTGACGTAATCGATGTAATGTTTTTTCAAGGCCAAGGGGAAAATGCATGATTTTGTCCAGAAACATTCATGAAACAAGTTTGGGTATAACGCGATATTGAATAGACTTTAAAAATAGTCATTATATTAGTCACCGTTGATTTTGTTTTTGTTTATTTGACCTAGGTCAACACCTTCGCAATATTGCTTTTGTCATTTGAACTTCTTTAAAATTTGACCTATTTTGACCTTAGACCCCATAACCGTTGGGCGTACGAAAACGGGAGTTTTTTGGTTTAATTTGACCCCAGATGACCTTTGACCTTGGAATACTTAATTGTGTTACCAAAGATTACAACTTTAGAGATTAATCATCGGGCCTCTCAATATCGCGTTATACCCAAACTTTTTTCATGCATGTTTTTGGACAAAAACATGCATTTTCCCCTTGGCCTTGAAAAATCATTACATCGATTACGTCACAAACTCAAATGTGGCCCTTTTATTGCACAACATCTTGTTGGACAGCTTACGCAAACAAATGATCCTTAATATCACACCATGGTGGCAAAATTCGAGGCCACATTTGCACTTTTCAAAGAAAAAAAAGGTGGTGCGATACTTTTTTCCATGTGTATATAACTGTCCACCTTTTCTATGGTTTTTCCTTGAATTGTTATTGCATAATCTTTCAGTTTGTTGCACATCATCACTTTTGTCTTCTTAACGTTCATGTTAAGTCCAGCCTTGTTGCTCTATTCACTCAGTTCACGGATCATCTTCTGCAATTTCTGGGGCTCATGGCTGAGAAGTAGGATGTCATCTGCAAATCTGAGATGGGTAAGGTGTTCACCATCGACTACAACTCCCATACCTTGCCAATCCAGGTTTCTGAAAACATCCTCCATGGCTGCAGTGAATAGCTTTGGGGAGATTGGGTCACCTTGTCTCACACCTTTCAGCATTTTGAAGGCTTCAGTTGTGGTGCTCTCTAGGTGGATTCTAGCACTTGGATCCTTATAGATTGCCTCGATTAGGCGGATGTACTCTTCATCACTGACCTGCTTTTCCAGCGCATTTAATAGAGACTGGTGGTCTAGACTGTCCTACAGCGAAATAAACAAGATAATGGCAACTGAAAAGACATCTTTTACAATACTCATGGGGGATTTCAACGCAAAAGTAGGAATAAGAAAGGAAAAGGAAGAAAGAGGTATCGGCCCATTTGGTATCGAAAGTCGAAATGAGGGAGGAGAGAGACTTCTTCAATTTGTATCCAACAGGAATTTACAAATAGGCAACACATTCTTCAAAAAACCAAGCAAAAACTACTGGACCGGGGAAAGCCCAAACGGAGCCACTCACAACATGATAGACTACATCATGTATGAGAGCGCAAAGAGTTCGAGTGTAGTATTTCCGACAACGAGATGGCAGCTAAAAAACACTGGTAACCTCTATTAAACATATTAAATCAAAAATAAATCAGTTTTAATTTAGTGAATTCTTGTGTAAAATCGCCAATCTTTAAAAAATGTATTGTCCATAGAAAGAACTAAATCACCTTATGTTAGTATGTACCTTTCTCCCAAGTCTTAATCAAAATTAAAGTTTTGTATGTAGGACTCTACCATGAGAATTCTGTTCCTGATTTCAAAATATTATATTGGATTTGTTTTTGGGTTTTCTTGAATCATTTTATATGGGAAACGGTCAATTTTTCATACTTCTACTGATTATGCAGTGTAGTACTACTACCACGGGCTTTTGAAATTTGAAAGAGGGTTTTTTCAACGTCAACGACTTGTCTTTGCATTAGGATTTATAATATTTCTTTCCTTTAAGGACAACCTGTTGTAGACCGATTCTGGTTACGTTCAGTCAGATTGATGGTACCCTGACTGACAGTCGGTTCCAGAGAGATAACATTTTAATTAAAACATTCAAGAAAAAAACCTATATTATTCCTAGAACTCCATCTGTCGTGTAATGCAACGCGGGAAGCGATTTTTTTCGTAACCCACCGTAACCAACAGTTGTAACCAACGTTGGTTGGATCCAATTACAAGTTCCAAAGCAATTTAACTAACTTTGACTTACAAATGTTTCAACTTTGAAAAATTATCAAACAAAGGTATTGCACTAAATTCTGCCACGACGGGATCCGAAACGGGTATCTTAAAGGCACATTAAGTGGTGTTGAAAATTTTAAATGTTTAAAAATTTACTTCAGAATTCAAGATGAACATTAAAAATGGTCATTACTGTTGTTTCTACTAGCAAAAACACAGCAAAACTTGATTAAAACAATATCATCGCTATTTATTGAAAAACGCCCTCTATGCAAATATGGTTCGCGTTATGTATCACGCGTACTGCAGGGGGATACTATCGGACGTGAATCGACGTTTCCTTGTACATAGAGGGCTGATTTTTCTTAATCCTTATAGGTGTAAGTTCATACATGTTAATTATCCTAATTATAAAAATATACTAATCCCAGTTTTTATCATAATTGAGGGCGCATCCTCCAACACATCTCTTAGTGCCCCTTTAAGCTTATGAGACCTCAACTCTAACCACTATAACACGAGTAGCAGGCTTACAGAGTTGGACTTTAATCCATTAATCATGTTAATCCGATATTAACGAAATATAAATTACACGCGGGACGCGATATAAGTCCACGAAGACTACAAGTTCAAAGTGTGATTATAATGTAATATTTATTTATCGGCACACTCATTTCGTCGCTGTTCTGACATACCGGCACATCTCTTTACTTATTTCTGTTGTGATGTGCCGGTATGTCAGAACAGCGACGATTTATTTGATACCCGAAAACGCCTTTATTTCCCGCTGCATTTTTGTCAAAGTCGGTAACGACTTTAACATTTGAATTTCAGATTCAGGTTTTTTGGTGGAGCAGTCTAATGAATTTCTTTCATGTATTTTAAATCGATATTTGTACCCAGATGGCTTTAAAATGTATGAGATCTTGATACGAAAACATGAACATATGATGTTGTTATTGTGGAGAAATAATTAAAATAATATTAAAACATTGTTATTGTTACTACGAATTGACAAAGAATTTGCCAAATTCTACTACGTACACCCAGCTTGGTAGCATGGTATGTGGCCACCGCCAGTGCAGTACTAATGGCCATACACAGTCAAAGGCAATCAATCTACAGTCTTGTCAATAGTTACCAGTTCTGCCTCTTTCTCCTAGTAGCCACATTTGGCTAATTTTCAAATCCAAAATCTGCTCTAAAGATGTTATATTGTGATTTACCCTCAAATGTTTAACTTATGATTTTACAATCTGAAATAGCACTTAGTTTCTCAAACAAATTGAAGTTCACAGTTTGATATTCTTTACACAACTTTAAGTGCAGTAAATTAAAATCCTAACATCGTTGTTACTAGCAGTTTCATGTGACCCTATCGGGGCACAATCATCAGACATACTGATGCTGTATGTACAGAACTATAGTCATATCATTATATTGCACACTTGACTACCCAATACTTGACCTTATGCATAGATAAGTACACTTGGAGTTGTGAAAAACTTGGGCCAGACAAGAAAAAAATTACGTTACATCAAAGGCAATGAGTTTGTATTTGTGCTTATGTCTACATTTTGACACAAGTTCGGAGCGTTTGGTAAGGGTGGAGTCTCTTGGTGCAGTCAGAATATGATTCTCCACAATCAGTCATATAGGCTAAAGTATCCTAAACCCGCAAGAATGAAACATACATAGGCCTATTATATAGTTGCTTTATAGAGCCACCATCCAAGCACACTTCGGATCAGCATTTTTCACTGCAAACAATGGTCTGTGCCTTTGTAAAACAAAATCAGATTTGTTTTGTTTGAGCGGCTATCTCGTCTTCTTGTCTGTGTGGGCTTGGAATGGTAGCACCAGGCATTAGCGGCTGTTGTTCTGACTATTGGACAAGGTACAAAGGAAAATGTTATCGCTATTTTGACGATCGTAAAAGTTGGTATCAAGCAAAAGATTATTGTCGTAGCCAAAGTGGTTAGGCTATATTAAAAAAAAAAATGTCTCAAAGCTCTCTCTCAAAAAAAAAAAAGTTTCACCGATTTTTAAGATTTTCATTGATCACGTCATTTTAAATACAAAAGGTCACTTTTACAAGGATTTCAATACCGTATATAACCAGCATTTGGCACGTTTTTATCTGGTTTTTATCTCTGATATACAGGGCGCCATCTCGCGTTCAAAACGTCTTTTAAAAGTTTAATCTTAAAGGCACTTCCGAATCTCAAATGTTTGCCCCGGGCAAAAGTCACATGACTCGCTACATACCCGAGATCCGCGTACACGTGTGATAAAACCCATGATGCAATACTGAAGAGTGGCTACAAACATCAAATGTGAACGAAATCCGTGTCTAGAAATGTTTCTAACAGTCATTCCGCTTTATTTCAATGAAACCAGAGTTACAATCTAAAGCAACATCAAATCAATTTTTAAGCGAGAACCCTATGTTAAAAACATACAAAACTATAAATTTTAAAAGCATTATTAACTTCCAATTTATGGGATAGTAATCGTGTTCACAAACGATATTTGAATCTATTTATGTTGTAACAACAGTACAGTGCGCCGTTGGCTCAATCGGTAGAGCATTGGGTTAATGATCGAAAGGCCGGTGGTTCGAATCCCACCCAGAATGTTTTTTTGTCTTCGTTAGTATCATATTAAATTTAGTAATTTTATGTTGGGTTTGTTTATCGTTCCCCATAATATTTGTGAATCCACGGACAAGATACTTTTAATTGGAATGATTGTCTAAATTCAATAATTTGAATGCAGTTCAACTTTTACTTGTTCATGGTCAGCGTTGCGTAAATTGAATTATTGAGACCCTATAGCCCCATTGTTACCCAAATAATCTGGGAAAGGCCAATTTTGCCATTATGAAAAGAGTCGATCGTTTCGTCATTGAATCGATATTCTGATTTCCCATGTTTAGGCGTATATGATTGTACGGTCATGTGCATGTACCAACATATTATCTGTTTGTCATGTTTGTAGCTTCGTTGAAATAGACCCAGTCAGATGCTAGGGTGGGTTGGGGTACCGCGCCATATTGCGATATTTTGCGAAAACGATCGTGGTTATCACGTGATACGTATCGTTGAAAAATAATTTACACTGTTTTAACGAAATGCACTGTGGGATTGTGTTACCAGCCTAAAATCAAAGAGATCGCAAACCCGGTCGCAAACTTGCTTTTAATTGAACCTAGCTACAACAAGCTAAAGTGACATCTGGCACACTGGTAAAATGGTTTTACAACAAGTTTTGCTATCATTAATCAAACTGAACTCAAGTTAAATCACTTATTTATCGAGCAATAATATATAATTTTTACGCATTTTAATTGTTTAGATACAAAGTTAAATAAATCAAGGAGACATTTATGATAGATAAATAAATAAAAAGAAAACTATAAACGCATGGGCGGCCTTTATAATTGATAAAAATTGACATAACAATGATGTTACATTAATCCACCATCAAGTTTAAAAAATACAAAAATAAAAGGATAAAAAGGAATATTCGAAAATCAAACCCGTGATTTCCGATTGCCAACGACATGGCCAACCTATGCACGCCACAGAGATCCACGGATTTTTATTGTGCCATTTTTGCCAAATGTGTGTGTTTCTCTCGCACAAAATGTGTTTGTACTGTGATTATACTCCTTATTTTTAAAAGAACGGTACATTTTTGTGACATTTTCGAGAAAAAAATGGCGTAATTTATACGGTCAACGCCAGCAGTGGTGTCCGTGTGGGCAAGCATACAGATGATGCCGGCAGGCTAAGCAAATCCAGCATATAAAACAAATGTGCTCCTAATGGGGCTCGAACCCACAACCTTTCGCTCCCAATGTCGACGTTCTATCCACTACACTAACCGTGCTAATTGAGAAAAATCTTTAAATTCTACATTCCCGGCCGCCGCGCCACTCTGTTCAAAGGCACAAAAAAGTGGACTTGTTTTATGCTTTTTTTTGCAATTCTGAGGTGTGTGGATCGTGTTTTTTTAATTAAATTGGTTAGATATCCGTCCATTGTAGAACATCTGAAATTTAAAGTGCACCCACACACCCGGGAAAGTATGATGCCAAGGGCATATATTTTGCACGTAAATCCAATACAAAGGTTCAGAAAATCGACCAAAATATGACGTCATGACCATTGCTTCGGGACAAAATGGCGCGGTACCCACCCCCCCTAGTCAGATGCCAACGGTTGAGTGAGTCTATTGTATACGACGCAATTTTGTTTTCCCTTGAAAAGAGGATGTCGATCTTGTGCAATTCAATATGCCAAAATGTCAGCCTTATACAATGCCAAACATCAAGGCATTTAAATGTGGTTCAACGCCATGTGACTAGGGGGTTTTTACTAAGGGGAGCAATAAAATATTAATCCATTATTTTGATATGCTTAAGTCATGTTTGCAGGGACGCTTCTTCTTGAAAATGCCATTTTCTGAAGATGTTTTTGTCATTACTGAAAAAATAAGGTATATTTCCTGTGGCCCTGACCCCTGTCTCATTAAAAGCTTTAAATTAATAACCTGATCATCGATGTATTGCTCTTTACATTGAATCCAAAACTAGCTTGCAGCGACACCGTTTTCACATTTAAAATACAATTTAGAAACTGGGTACAATTTGGCTAAAATGTCGTCGAATACTTAATATATAGTTTACCACTAGTTCATTATGTAGAGAACACATAAACACGTCATTGAGTATTATGGCCGAGCGGTTACGACTATGGACTAGTAATCTAATGGATTCTCCCCTCCTCTGTTCGAATCCTGATGAATACCTTTTGTTAGAAAAAACGGTTAAGTCTCTGTGGGTTGGAAAATGGCGTATATTTTTACTGTAGGTGAATAAAAGTCGTGGCCCTGACCCCTGTCCAAAAATGTATTACAAATAAACATATTTTTGATTAAGTGTAATACGTTAGGAACATTTCTTGTCAAAATCATCAAAATTATGATATTTACGATCGCATTGAAAATGCATCTTTATCGACTCCAAAAAAGTAACAAAAATCATGTTTTTTGTGAAATCGGAAATAATGTCCTAAATAAATAGGACTTCCCCTTCAAAATGAGCCTAAGATGATCACAATTGATGGAGGCAATCCGTCATAATCGCGAGTTGTAAATGACCCAATTTATATCTGTTTTCTTGAAAAAATATTCCAAACTTTTTTTGAGCAGTTTATATAGCCTTATCTTGTCGGGATACATAGTAGCAAAGAAAACGACTTTGTGAGTTACTTGATAGCCGGCTCGCAGAATACCGGTGCAGGAGATCGAGTTTGGACCGGGGTATTGCGCAAGAATGGTATCCGCCCAAACGATATTGCCAAAAAAGGGGATTTTCGCCAGAATGATGGGTCGATGCTTTACACTTATTACAACTGGAGTAAAGGGCCGCCAATACTAAGAGATGTGTCGGAGGCTGCGCCCTCAATTATGATAAAAACTGGGATTAGTATATTTTTATAATTGTATTACATGTATGAACTTACACCTATAAGGATTAAGAAAAATCAGCCCTCTTTGTACAAGAAAACGTCGATTCAAAAATGCTCGTACAGCCGGGACGAGCATTTTACGTCCGACAGTATCCCCCTGCAGTACGCGTGATACATAACGCGAACCATATTTGCACAGAGGGCGTTTTTCAATAAATAGCGATGATATTGTTTTAATCAAGTTTTGCTGTGTTTTTGTTAGTAGAAACAACAATAATGGCAAATTTTAATGTTCATCTTGAATTCTGAAGTAAATTTTTAAACATTTAAAATTTTCAACACCACTTAATGTCCCTTTAAGCATAATGAGCGTCAGTGCAGTGTAGGAAGCTTCCTTATAAACAAACCCTTCATACCTACCTGGACAGTTTGAATCTCCAAAGATGTTTTGTGTGTGTCGTCGCCCTATACGGTCATTATGAATGATACTATTAAATTCTAGAGGGCATGTCTCATATAAGAAGTGAGGGCGGTTATGAGTATATTGGTCCTTTTCAGGCAATACGGGATATGCGTTTATCTGTTCTAGATTTAGACGAACCACGTTGTTCATGAACCTGCTTTAGGTTTATGACATTTTTACTCATTATGACGAATGATATACCATACACTATTACATTTTAGCGTTTAGCTGTTCTTGATTTAGGCGAACCACATTGTTCATGACAT
This sequence comes from Ophiura sarsii, assembly GCA_035610835.1. Lineage (NCBI taxonomy): Eukaryota > Metazoa > Echinodermata > Ophiuroidea > Amphilepidida > Ophiuridae > Ophiura > Ophiura sarsii. Next base: position 28,272,323 of record CM069445.1, on the reverse strand, counting down.
CCATTCATTACAGCTTGGGACTTTTCTTATTGAGATATGACGTAGTCAGCCCAAGGGCGTCCCCAGAGGGGGGGGGGGGGGGGGGGGTGTGGGGGGGGGGGGGTGTCACACCCCCCCCCCCATTCATCAAATCTGTCGGCAAAATTATGGTGCTGTGGGCAAATCAAAGGAAGGAGGAAGAAAAGGGAGACAAAAAAAGGAAAGAGAAAGGAAAAGGGAAAGAAAGAAGGGGAGAAAGAAAGAAAGAAAGAAAGAGAAAGAAAAAGGGAAAGGAAAGAGGAAAGAAAGAAAAAAGAAAGAAAGAAAAAGGGTAGAGGAAAGAAAGAAAGGAAAAGGGGAAGAAAGAAAAAGCCCTATAACACTTATCGTATGCGCAAATAATAATGTTGTGTCGGCATATATGTTATGTTAACACAAATCAAATCAAAAATGAACAAAGGCAATGTAGGCATATGAATTTGTAGGCACTGTGAACGAGCCCACTTTTATGAGATTTTGTGTCGGCGCACATGAACAGCCTATTATAGGCCCAAGTCTTTGTTTTGCTCATTGTCAAGACACGCAAAAACACTGTGTCGGAATAGTATAGGCTAGGCCTAACGGGCAATGTGCGGGACCTTTAATTATACTAACTAGGCCTATTTCATTGTCGTTGTCAATGCAAACCCAAGTCAATAATGTCGCCAATGGCCAATCATGTTGGCACATAGGTTACAAAATATTAAATAATTCGCCTATAATTATGTAAGTTGATGTAGGCCAATTGCTCTCATTGTACTGATTGTAGACTCTGCAAGCCCACTATCAGTCTATCGCAAAAGTAAGTCCAACTCCAACGTTAAGGTGTCAATGGCAAAGTAAGAACTTATAAGTAGACTCTGTCCTAACTTCGACTTGAACAATGCAAATTATCATTATAATTAAGACAATAAGCACAACTGTCGTTATTTGCGTGAGACCAGGATTTGTGTGTGCACCAGGGGCACAATCGATATCTCACGTAATGGTATAGGTCTATGTCGATGTCGGACATACAGGCTGTAGGCCTATCATGCCTATACTGAACATTTGACCATGTTTTGTTAGCATTATTCAACAAAAACAAGATGGCTTCAGGAAAGTGTTCCATGACCATTTTAGTTTAAAAACTGAAAATCTCTGTGCGCTTTGCGCGCATTCTTTCTACAGGTTCCAACATTATAATGGATCTCGAACCAAACCAAATATTATATTGGGGACGTCATTCTGGACCCTTTTAGTATTAGAAATGCCAAATATTGCGCGCTTCGCGCATATTAGTTTCAATGTTTCATTATTCACGCTGAACAAGATGGCTTCAGGAAAGTTTTCCATGACCATTTTAGCTTATAAACTGAAAATCTTTTTGCGCTTTGCGCGCATTCTTTCTACAGGTATCAACATTATAATGGTCTCGAACCAAACCAAATATTATATGGGTGACGTTAAAAACGTTATACTGGACCCTTTAAGTGTTAGAAATGCAAAATTTTGCGCGCTTCGCGCGTATTAGTTTCAATGTTTCAATAATTAAGCTTAATTTATAGTATCTGAAGGCTTCCAACCATTTTTCAATGACCATTTCAGTTCAAAAACTGAAAAATTTCAATGACCATTTCAGTTCAAAACTGAAAAATTTCAATGACCATTTCAGTTCAAAAACTGAAATTTTTTGCGCGCTCTGCGCGCATATTTTCTACAGGTTTTAACATTATAATGGCCCTCAAACCATACGATTTGGATCAGGACTTGATATGTGTAACTATGCAATATCAAGCCGTCAAAAAAGTCATTAACTATTTAAGTGTTAGAAATGCCAATTTTTGCGCGCTTCAAGAAAGCTTCAGGTCAGTTTTCCATGACCTTTCTAGTTCATAAACTGAAAAATTTTGCGCGTTTTGTATTAGTTTCAACATTTCAAGATGGCTTGAGGATGTGTGCCCCCTATCAAAACAGTCCTGAATAC
>CM069445.1:28197250-28270239 GCA_035610835.1 Ophiura sarsii | reverse complement strand
TAAAATCCAATCACGAAGCGCGCAAACATTTTCAGTTTATGAACTAAAATGGTCAAGAAAAAGTTCCTGAAGCCATCTTATATTAAACTTAAATATTGAAATATTGAAACTAATACGCGCGAAGCGCGCAAAAATTGAGATTTTGAACACTAAATAGGTACAGTATGACGTTTCGAGACCCATTATAATGTTTAAACACGCGCAAACAATTCGAGTTTTTGAACTTAAATGGTCATGGAAAACTTTTTCTGAAATTTGAAGCCGTCTTGTTAAGCTTGAATAATGAAACATTGAAACTAATACACGCGAAGCGCGCAAAAATTGGCATTTCTAACACTAACATGGTCCAGTATGATGTTTTTAACGTCCCCCACATATTTTTTAGAATATTTGGTGTAGTTCGAGAACCATTATAATGTTGACATCTGTAGAAAAAATGGGCGCAAAGCGCGCAAATATTCTCAGTTTTTAAACTAAAATGGTTATGGAAAACTTTCCTGAAGACATCTTGTTCGGCTTGAATAATGAGCATTAAAACTAATACGCGCAAAGCGCGCAAAATTAGGCAATTGTAACACTTAAAAGGTCCAGTATGAAGTTTTGAACGCCCCCACATAATATTTACGGTGGTTCGAGACCCATTATAATGTTGAAACCGAAGGGGAAATGAGCGCGAATCGAGCAACAACAAAAATAATTTTTTGAACTAAATTGGTCCAGAAAAAACGTTCCTGAATCCATCTTGTTATGCTTGAATAATGAAACATTGAAACTAATACGTGCAAAGCGCGCAAACATTGGTATTGTTAACACTAAAAAGGTCCAGTATAACGTTCAAACGTCCCCACAAAACATGATACGTAACCCCCCCCCCCCCCCCCCCCCCCCATTTGCGCTGCCTATGCTTCTACCCTTCCTTCTCCTCCCCTACCTCCTTCTTCTCCTCTTCCCCCTTCTTCTCCTATTCCTCCCTCTTCTATTCCTCCTTCTTCTCCTCTTCCTCCTTTTTACTCTTTCGTCAATGGGGGGGGGGGGGGGGGGGGGTGGCCTGCTGGCCCCCCGAATACGCCACTGTAGGGTGTAACACTCCCCGCTCTCCCCTACTAAGCTGATTTTCTTCAGGATAGTTCCCCGATCATATAAGGAACAACACATTAAAAAACCCATCAGAATCCCGCGTATGCTGAACATTTTAGAGCCAAAATCCAAATTGGACGACATACAGGTGGTCAAAAATTCAATTTGCTACAAATTATTTATTATTTTATGTATTCATTTATTTATTTAAAAATTCAAGGTAATAGACCTGCTGGAATAGAAGCCGTAACTCTGAGTTTCATGCTTTCGCAATCGTCAGACGAGAAGATCGTGCTCTCGCAATCGTCAGATGCTTTCGCAATCGTCAGACGATGTTCGAAGTCGGTTATTAACCGCAATGTAACCAATTAATTAACCAGTTAATGTGGTAAAACAGGTAAATTATAAATTTATTCTGACACTTTAAACTACTTTAAACATTTAGATAGATCAGTAATTTGTTTACTGGGACAATTTTATGCAAAAAACAGTCCACTGTGGATATATGCAGTAATTTTAAGAATGTAATGCCACCAAAATATACCTAGGTTTCCAAACTAGCCTTGCAATTTGCAAATTTGTCCACATAAATATTACTTTTACCGTAGGATTTCACTCAGATTTAAAAACTCTAAGAATCTCTTAGACAACAATTCCGTTCGATGGTACCATTTCAAGATAAACAAAAAGAGCTTTATTTTGGACGTGTTGGTGAGGGTGCAATCTGAAATTGGTTTACTTCATTTTTTTAAAATTATCAACCACATGTGACGTCATTCCGGGCCGACGTATAAGCGTATATATTGCAAGTGTAAGTTACTTTTTCTGATCACCGTATGCCTCATTAACATATATTATTCCCAGGAGGGTAATTTTTTTTCACTATCGGTAGTTCGTGATTTGACTTTTAAACAACCCCACCACGCTGAAGATAGTGTCAGCCATCACGTAAGGGTTCCAGAAAGGTTAATCCTTTTAAAGATATCCTGATACTGACTGTTTTAATTAGCTATACCCTTGGTAAATCCTTTTACTTCGTGGGATCGATGTGGTTTCGTTATGAGAAAGCTTCCCTCACCAGTGCTCACTGACGATTATTGTTACTCACTTTGCACAAGATTAACCATGACTCTGGTTTTTACGCGGCAGGCGTCTGCAGACGACCTTCCAAAATATCAAGTGAGAAAGAACCGGCATTTTCCCCCGTTAATTTTGACACCTCATTTGTCAAAATAGCACTAATATTGATGAAGCAGAGGCCATTTGAATAACAAATGATGCAGTTTCCATTGTTGCACTTTATAACCCTATACCCATGATAACAAAACAGTAAATCTAAAGTCTAACTCTTCAATTGTTTTCCAGCACCTGTATCTACTGGTGTGAGAATCATCCATTACTATGACCAGTAACATTCATGATGTTTGTAAGCCAATACACTTGTCTCTCCATTTCCGTGCAAGTGCAACCTTCCTTGTAACTCAAAATCGAAGAGCAACTTCAGTTACAGAAACTCCAAAGAAGCGGTACATTTACTGTTTTGTTTACGCTCTTTTCATGGGTATAGAGTTATTAAGTGAATTTGAATAAAACATGATGCAGTTTCCATTGTTGCACTTATATACCCGTGAAAAGAGCGTAAACAAAACAGTTAATGTACCGCTTCTTTCTACTAATGAAAACTTTCTGGATTTTCTGGAACTAAAATTGCTCGTCAATTTAGAGTTAGAAGGAAGGTTGCTTGGAAATGGAGAAACAGGTGTTGATTTACAAACATCATGAATGATCCTGGTCATTGTAAAGGATGAGTCTCACACCAAAAGATACAGTGAGGTGTTGGAAACAATTGACGATGTGAGGTGTTCGGATAATGATTGTAAGAAAGAAGAGGTACACTTTAGATACTGTTTACGCTCTTTTCATGGGTATAGCTAGGCATAGGGTTTAGTGCAACAATGGAAACGGCATCATTTTTCATTCAAATTGCCACTACTTTATCAATTGGTGCTATTGTGACAAACGAGGTGTCAAAATGCGCGGAAGGAAATGCCTGTTCTTACCCACTTAGAATCTATTTAGGGTCATAAGAATTAAACACAGGGCGCCTCTAAAAAAGTTGATAAACTCGCACCAATCCGAGCTTCTATGTATAATTAAGAAGCCTCACCTGATGTCATCTAAAAACATTGCCTAAATCAGACCGTGTATATGAAGAGCTTTGTTGCAAAAGGGCCTACAGACCACTCCACATGTTACTCATTTTGCATTAGTGAATTTGCATTGACAAGTCGGAAATAATCAAATTATTTGATATTTGATAACTGTGATCATTACTGTTTCTATGACTTGGATTAGTGCATCCATGCACGCCATTTGAGACACCAACAATACAAGCCACATTCCACATAATGAATAGCCATCCATTTAATAATGCATAATGAGTAAAAAGGTAGAAGTGGATGTAGGCCCTTTTGCAAAACAGCTCTTCATATATTGATGTAACTCATGGTGTGGCGGGTCGGCTGAAACTAACATTCACGTATTCAAAAATAGGATTAGAACTTGGCGGGACTAAGTGTCGCTAGTTCAACTGACCTCTTCATTAACATAACGATACCCGCATTCGATAGGAAATAAGCACGTTCATGAACAACGTGGTTCGTCTAAATCAAGAGCAGATAAACGCATATCCCGTACTGCCTGAAAAGGACCAATATACGCATAAACGCCCTCACTCCCTGTTCACTTCTTATGAGACATGCCCTCTAGAATTTAAATAGTATCATTCATAATTCACGTATAGGGCGGCGACACACAAAAAACATGATTAAGGGTTTCGAACGTCCAGGTATGTAGGGTTACTTCAACTGTTGGTTGGTTCCATCTATGACACTCATTTTGACTCAATTTGCACAATACAAGTATTCTTACAGATTTACCGGTATTTTTGTTTCATTTAGTATATTACAATTACTGAACGGACTTCTTCTTCCATTCACCACTCGCAGTGGTAACCTGGGGGAAGGGGAAGGGAATGAAAGATGGGGGTAAGAGGCGATTGCTCTCTAACAGTTGAGTCTGTCGGTCATTGTCGGTTGAGACTGGCAGTGTCGGTTCATTTGACAAGGGAAATTATGGAAATTGCCCTCTAATTGTATGGTGTCAGTCAGGTGATCACGTAAATGTACCATGTATTATGTGCAATATCTTTTGAGGGAGGGAGGGGTGTGTGTATGTGGTGTGGGGGTGTGTGGGTGGGGGTGTTTGTGGGGGGTAATTTTGGTCTTTAATGTGGAATATATGTTGTATGCAGGGGTGGGTGTTTGCTTTTATGATATTATTGTTTTTTAAATTCTATTATTGTATATCTTGTATTTTAATGTATTTTTGTAATTTGTAATATTGTGCCAATTCAGCTGATGGGCTGCGATGACAATAAACTATACCATGAATAATAAAAATAATAATAATAATAACAGTTGAGTCTGTCGGTCATTGTCGGTTGACCTTGGCACTGTCGGTTCATTTGACAAAGGGAATCATGGAATTATGATTAGTACACAAGAGAGCATCAAAGTCGGTAAAGTTGGGTAAGTTCACTACTGATCTTGCCCCCTCCCCCAATATGATATAAAACCTGGTAGCTACGCCACTGTTCCCTCGTGCATGCACGTAAGAACGTTGCACAGAGTGCATTATCGGACGAATTACTGGCTTTCTCACATTTACTGGCACATTTTATATTATTCAGACATCCTACTTTTTATAAAAGTATGATAATTAAACTTTCCAACCGTACAACAAATATGTCCAAACTTACTGATATCCTATTACATTTACATCCGATGCTCCAGACAGCAGCAAGCCCAGCAAAAACCCGTCACAGCACAACACAAATTGTGCCCAGCACAACACAAATTGTGCCCAGCACAACCCAGCATTGCCCAGCAAAAACCCGTCATAGCACAACACAAATTGTGCTCAGCAAAACCCCGTGCCCGGCACAACCCAGCATTGTCCAACATCGCCCAACATCGCCCACGTGGGCCCCAGCTGGGCGATGCTGGGCATGTTGGCTACCAATTACTGCAACTTTTTCTGTAAAGTACATCGGCTTAGACAGTATCCTCAAAAATCCCCCCCCCCCCCCCCCCACCACCATAAATTGGTTTATTCGGCGGAGGTATACATGGATGAATCTTTGTGCTTTTGAACCATGACACATGATACACATTTGCCAACCTTTGCCTGTACAAGGCCACAGAGAGTAACGAGTAACCCTATGGACCAACGTCCCCCAACGGGCATTACGCTACAAGGCCCGCTTAGCAGCGCTATAAATTGGTGCCCTAAAAACCGGCAACAAATTTAAATATTCGCCTTCCATCAAAGCTGGTTGCTATATGACATAATTCTCGTGTGCAACCGGCTGTATTGCAACGCCCATTGAGTAGTTTAAACGCATGAGCGCGGATGTAATTTGCAACATAATGGAAACTCACCCATGCAGTTAGCAAGAAGTACCGCTGTACACGCCCGAATTTAAATATACAACCAGGCAATCCTCTCGTAGTAATTGATAACAATAGGTTTACCAGACCGAATTAATAGCGCTCCTAAGCGGGCAATTTATGTCATGTTTATTCAGCCAAATGGATACATGGATGATTTGTTCTCTCTTAGACCTATAACATATTAGAGGTATACTCAAATCAACCGCAATTTCTACCATATTTGTGGGGCCCCTTGCCCCAATGTATGGTCCCTAACTGGTTTATCCAGTCAAAGAGGTACAGGGATGAGTATTTTTGCATTGGAACGTGACACATGGGGAGAGTGTGTAAAAACACCAACTTTAAATGCAATGATCAAGACTATAGTCCCAAACTAGGCCTATGGATTGGTTGGAATTGGATGTCATGTATGACATATAATGATGTATTTCATGATTTTGATGGCCGTCCAGTTTGTTGTTGTTGTTTTCATGATGAAATTAACTCTGCACCTGAGATCTGCAAACAATCTTTTTCGGGTCTTTTTGAATGTGAAAACTATTATTTGTTGTGACATTGTGGCGTGGGAAATTAATTTCCCACGCCACAATTTCACAACAAATGCTAAAATGTATATATCACTCGCTGTATCACTATCAGCTTTATGTTATGGCCTACTTCATGATGACGGAATAACAAGCAGAATACCATGTCCATGTGCTGTAGCATGTGTATTCGCTTTTAATTAACCAAAATACCTACCTGGACTGTCCAAAACTTGAATCAAAGCTTCTTTTTGGTGGACAAGTTAACTTGGACACCGTAGCTTTCAAAAGTGGTTGTAATAAAATGCGAAAATACCGCCAAATTCAGTTATTCAGTGCGAAATTAATATTTTAATGATATTTTATATTAAATATGTCTATTACCGTAAATAAAATGGTGCTTTAATTTACAATGTAGCCTTTAAATAATAAATATCACATTTTAATGTTCAATTTAGTTTATTGAGTTTTCAAAAGTGGTTGTAATAAAATGCGAAAATACCGCCAATTATCGCGATTTTCTTTCTTTGATTCGGCTGTTGTCTTGTGATGTTCGTGATTTATTTTTACAAAACGATTGACTATTAGTATTATAATAATTATCCTGGCGCCCGGGAAATCCAAGTTATTTTGTTGCATTTTTAACATTGAAATTTAAATTAAATTATAAATTATGATATTTTTTCTTTCAAATTTTTTTTCTCCATAAACTTCACCACATATCGCTCACATAACGTCTCGGTGATTTCCTTCCAGAAACAACACACTAGTGATCCTCTTGCCGACTTCCACAAAATTCAACAGATCCATTCCAAGTCTTCTCATCCTTTTGACACTAAAAACACTTGTCCACCCACTTTTTTTAGAAGACCTTGTTTATACTGATAGCACGATGAGTATATATAATAAATCACTGATTAGGCAGTCCGGCGGTATGCACATTTTCGTGATACCAAACCATAAATCATGATCAGCTAATTGTCGACGCATCGGAGCAGTAAACGTATTAGTATGACGTTGGACTTATAGCACGAGGCAGCATAGCTGCCGAGTGCTATAAGGAATTAATAGCACTCATCGACAGTGACCATTTTAGTGATGATTTATATGGCAGAGCTCTACCCTACACACCAGATACCACTTTCACAGTAGGACACCTCTCACTCACCCAGACTTAGACAATCATCTACTATTAAACACACACACACCAAGTTGGGTAAAATTACAATGCTGTAATTAATCAGGTTATTTACGATGTCAAATTTACAGCATTCTGAAGCTGTACAATAAGTGAAATTTGTGGAATTTTGGATTGGCTGTGTATGTGCTATTATCTTAATTATCGGTTCCCTGAACGATATTGTCACGAAATTATAATTTCGTTAATCTGTATTGGTGGTAAAACAGCTTTTATTACTCGTGTATTTCTCCAAAAGCCGATAGCTGGACGATGCCTATTGTTTGTCTGTCTGTGCGTATTTAATTACCATTTGATATACATATTAAAAGTAAGTACGCGGAAATCGGTGACAAGAATCCTGTCACCAAAGTCCGGCACGAAAAAAACCCGGTAATGGAGCCAGTCCCCTCAACAAGGCCAACGCATGCGCACAAAAGATAATGAGGCCGACGTTGAGGGGACTGACGGAGATAGTCTAGAGCGGTATATCGGGTAAAACGTAAAAAGGTCGTTGACCTTTGCATATGGGGTCAAAATTTAACTTGCTCCGATTTTGAAAAACAATATCTCATATTGTTCGTATGATCACAAGGATTCCAAAAATAGTGTTTTTTTCCCACCGGGAATATTTTGGGTAGGTCAAAGTTCGAGATGTATTGACCTATATAGAATCTGACCTAAGGTACAACAGACACTCTATGTGGTAAAAACTGTCATTTCTGGAATCCTTGCAATCAGACGAACAATTTGAGATATCATTTTTCAATATGAGAGCAAGTTTAAATTTTGACCCCATATGCAAAGGTCAACGACCTTTTTACGTTTCACCTGATAACTCGTTAACCAAACATTGGAAGTAGGACAAACTATACTTTTTCGGAATCCTTGTGCTCAGCCTAACAATTTGGTATACTTCTTAGCTTAATTGAAGCTATTTGAATTTTCGGGCCCCTGTATGGCGGCCATTTTGGAATTTGCGCTATAAAAGAACGTTCCCGTCACTTTTGAGAGGTGCATGGGAGCTCATTTTCTTTTAAAATGGTTCTAGTTGACAAATTCACTAAGAAATTAAGGTATCAAGAAAATGGTCACGGAATCCAAGATAATAATTCGGCCGAGTGCACCAATGACGGGTAACTTAATAGGGAGGTAAGCTACCTCCCTAGTAGTTATGCTCTAACTGTAGCATAACTTACTAACGATGTAATTCTTAGAGCATAACTGGCGAGTAACATCAGAATAGCAACTAGCGAGGTAAATATCCACATTAATCAGCATCGTCCCCTTACAAAATAAATTGTCGCATATACAAAGTGTTAACCTATAGTTTATTGTATAATACTGACGTGAGTGGTCCTCCGTAATATTTAAAATGTGTCGTCACTCGCTAGGTCATAGGTGAGTGTACATAATTAACATAAATAATCACGTTGAGTCGGCTTGCGTTCCGAACAAAAAAATGACGGTATTTCTTTGGCCAAAAATTTCGAATTTGTTCAACGCTTTTTCAAAAATAAGGACTATCAAGACATTACAAACATATTTTGGGCGAGGGGCACACACAAATATTGCACCAAAAAGCACAATTTTAATGACAAACACAAGCACCCGATGCAAACAATTATATACAATTATAACACATCTCATAACACAGATACCTCCGTGGCGTGGATATCTTGTCCGTCGCTTGTTAACCGCTAGGACCCCGGTTCGATCCCCAGATAACGCACGGCAAGATATGCTTTCTTTTTTCGTTCTTCTAGTTTTACCCTTCCACTCACAATAATGTTGAAACTTCAGTTTTTAATTAATAAAACAATAATAAGTTTATTTATTTATTTATTTAGTCATTATTTAAGATCCTTGGACAATTAGTACATTTTGGTCAAAATATGACCCAAGGTCGGTGCGATTAGTGTTTGAATGGGCAAAAGGAGTTGATCTAAATTTTGACTAAAAAAATCCCCAAATTGCATGAATGGATTTTCAAAATATAAAATATTTCAGCTTATGAGGGGTCACATTCCACTTCAAATATACATCCCCTGGGCATGCAAGCGAAGTTGGTCTTTCAGCATCAGCGAATCATCCCCTCCAATGTTCGCAACAAATTTTACGCTACTGCTAGAATCGACTGACTTGTGGCATAAAACGTTATGCCCCAACTTACTCTTGGGTCCGGCCAGGTATAACATTTAGCGTAAATTACCCGCCCGTTACTAGCCTAGCAGCTTACCCCGCATTGGCGCTCTCAAAATGTTGGGTTACGCCTCAGTTACTAGCGAGGTAGCGCTATTCTTCAGCTACCCGTCATTGGTGCACTCGGCCGATTGACTCTACTAAAGGGTATTAGATTCAAACATTGAAATAGTAGAAATTATACAGTCCTCAAAATAAGTAACTGCCTAGGTTATAAATATAGTCTTAACTTCAACACTAGCTCCTATGTAAAAATATTAAATTATGAAGTTGTAAAGAAAACACTTCTCTTTAATTTGAGAGATATTGTTCACGAAGGTCGGTTAATAATTACGAGCGTCACATTTCAAAAGCTGATACGATTTTTATGAAAGTATGATAACTAAACTTATCAAAGATTAAGAAACATTGTGTAATTGACTATATTTCTAAAATACACGAACAGTATGACGTAGCAACCATGATTACGTGAACATATTATAGTTAAAATGATGTAATTGATGAATGAAAATAAACGTTAAAGAGTACACACCACTAATAAATTCCCCATTGCTTACTGTGTAAAATGGACCATGATTATTCGCCATTTTCTCGCTTATAAAGCAACTGGTTGCTTCAACTTTGCATTCTGTGTGAAGATCATGGTATTGGCTTTCCTGTAAACAACAAAAATATATAAGTTCAAGGCAAAATTTTCGAGATATGCGCCGTCAAAGATACACATGTTTGTAGATTGCCCAGGCCTAGCTTAGGTCTAAGCAATTCTAATCAATTATCTGAAGTCTCTAAAATGACTAAAAAATCATAAAAAATTGGTCAAAGAAGAAAATTTGCACTGATATTGTTTGATAATCTTCATTTAATAATCATCCGATCAAAAGTTTGGCCAACAACACTATTTTTGAAGCATTTTTATATATTTCACTTAGAGGAGGGTCATCCCAACCAATTCAACAGGCCTTTCGTGGACTCTTCCATTATTTATTTAGTGGTGTGAATCCTTCAGCTCTTTATATTTTTGAAATTATATTTTTTTCTGTTAGGTTGAATATACTGCAACACATTGATAGCATTGCAACCACTTAAATCAACTTTAACAGGCTTTTGTATGACAAAGTTTGTTTAAATTATGTTTGCTATCTACTGAAGATAGCATGCTTTTCAATGGTGAAATAACGTGAACGCGGTAAAAGTGTGTCACACAGTTTGTCTTTATTTCCTGAACTTTCAATGCCTTTGTAGCATGAATTGACCAGTTGTAATGATAGTAATGAATACATATTACAAATTTAGAATGTCTATAATCTCCTTTTTGTGTATACTGAGATGGAACCGGGGGGGGGGGGGGGGGGGGGGGCAAGTGATACATTTAGTTGTATATGAAATTATGGAAAAGTTCAAATTAGAAAAGAAAGAACAAATCCGGGGTTTACGTGTATGTAAGACTCCATGACAGAGGGTGCCAGAGACACTTCATTTGCATAGAACTGGCAAATTCCTCCTTCTTTACACGCATCTCAACCCTTAAACGAAGATCTTTGAAAAAAATCAAATCCTGGGATAGGCCTAGGCCTAGGCCTACTGTAACACGGTTAGCCAATCTGTAATGGAATTTCAAAAAGAAAAGATATGGTATGATGATCAGGGTTTACATAGTATAGATAACCCCTTTTCTCTCCTCCCTGTATACAGTATATATCCCCTCCCACCCTCTTCTCCCCACGCCTTCACCCGCTAGCTAGGCACTGGCTATTACACTGCACCCTTGACTAGTGCAAGTCTGATTTTCATGATAATAACCCATGGCTATGACTAAACAGCTGGGTTTTTCATCTTTGTTTACTTGGTGTATTCGGGGAAGGGGAGGGAGGGGGTTGTTGTGGAAACAAAGATTTGACCTCTATCTAATATGGGATCGTCTAATATGGGATCGTGCTATGGTGGACTTACATGAATAGGGAGACCTTTACTTTGTGCAGACATGATATCATTCCAATCCAATGTTTTAAATTTTGATTATCACTTGATTTGTAAAAAAGTAAGCTTATTTAAGAGTTGTCTGCATCCTCTGATAGTTGTCTTACATACCCCTATCAGTCCTGTGTGTGAACAGACAACTTGGGCACTGTTCGATCTATCTGTTAATAAGCTTAATTACAATTTTAAATCAGTGTAAATTGACTTTGAAAAGTAACCAGTGACAGTTGACTAAACCTACGTTCTTACGCGGCTGAATAGCCTGAATGAAGCAGTTTCTTGTGCTGCTTTTTCTACACTAAATGTTCCTAAATCAATAGAAAACTTACATTAAATGGTAAATAGCCACAGAAATTCAGCGTATTATTAATTTGAAAACTTTTTTTTAATCGGTTCGTATGACCATAGCAACCAGACAGCCCGTGAGATAGGCGTGGGCAATACGAAATCCCGATTTTCATAAATTAACTGGATTTTCATGTACAGCTCTTTATATTTTTGAAATTATATTTTTTTCTGTTAGGTTGAATATACTGCAACACATTGATAGCATTGCAACCACTTAAATCAACTTTAACAGGCTTTTGTATGACAAAGTTTGTTTAAATTATGTTTGCTATCTACTGAAGATAGCATGCTTTTCAATGGTGAAATAACGTGAACGCGGTAAAAGTGTGTCACACAGTTTGTCTTTATTTCCTGAACTTTCAATGCCTTTGTAGCATGAATTGACCAGTTGTAATGATAGTAATGAATACATATTACAAATTTAGAATGTCTATAATCTCCTTTTTGTGTATACTGAGATGGAACCGGGGGGGGGGGGGGGGGGGGGGGGCAAGTGATACATTTAGTTGTATATGAAATTATGGAAAAGTTCAAATTAGAAAAGAAAGAACAAATCCGGGGTTTACGTGTATGTAAGACTCCATGACAGAGGGTGCCAGAGACACTTCATTTGCATAGAACTGGCAAATTCCTCCTTCTTTACACGCATCTCAACCCTTAAACGAAGATCTTTGAAAAAAATCAAATCCTGGGATAGGCCTAGGCCTAGGCCTACTGTAACACGGTTAGCCAATCTGTAATGGAATTTCAAAAAGAAAAGATATGGTATGATGATCAGGGTTTACATAGTATAGATAACCCCTTTTCTCTCCTCCCTGTATACAGTATATATCCCCTCCCACCCTCTTCTCCCCACGCCTTCACCCGCTAGCTAGGCACTGGCTATTACACTGCACCCTTGACTAGTGCAAGTCTGATTTTCATGATAATAACCCATGGCTATGACTAAACAGCTGGGTTTTTCATCTTTGTTTACTTGGTGTATTCGGGGAAGGGGAGGGAGGGGGTTGTTGTGGAAACAAAGATTTGACCTCTATCTAATATGGGATCGTCTAATATGGGATCGTGCTATGGTGGACTTACATGAATAGGGAGACCTTTACTTTGTGCAGACATGATATCATTCCAATCCAATGTTTTAAATTTTGATTATCACTTGATTTGTAAAAAAGTAAGCTTATTTAAGAGTTGTCTGCATCCTCTGATAGTTGTCTTACATACCCCTATCAGTCCTGTGTGTGAACAGACAACTTGGGCACTGTTCGATCTATCTGTTAATAAGCTTAATTACAATTTTAAATCAGTGTAAATTGACTTTGAAAAGTAACCAGTGACAGTTGACTAAACCTACGTTCTTACGCGGCTGAATAGCCTGAATGAAGCAGTTTCTTGTGCTGCTTTTTCTACACTAAATGTTCCTAAATCAATAGAAAACTTACATTAAATGGTAAATAGCCACAGAAATTCAGCGTATTATTAATTTGAAAACTTTTTTTTAATCGGTTCGTATGACCATAGCAACCAGACAGCCCGTGAGATAGGCGTGGGCAATACGAAATCCCGATTTTCATAAATTAACTGGATTTTCATGTTCAGCTCTTTATATTTTTGAAATTATATTTTTTTCTGTTAGGTTGAATATACTGCAACACATTGATAGCATTGCAACCACTTAAATCAACTTTAACAGGCTTTTGTATGACAAAGTTTGTTTAAATTATGTTTGCTATCTACTGAAGATAGCATGCTTTTCAATGGTGAAATAACGTGAACGCGGTAAAAGTGTGTCACACAGTTTGTCTTTATTTCCTGAACTTTCAATGCCTTTGTAGCATGAATTGACCAGTTGTAATGATAGTAATGAATACATATTACAAATTTAGAATGTCTATAATCTCCTTTTTGTGTATACTGAGATGGAACCGGGGGGGGGGGGGGGGGGCAAGTGATACATTTAGTTGTATATGAAATTATGGAAAAGTTCAAATTAGAAAAGAAAGAACAAATCCGGGGTTTACGTGTATGTAAGACTCCATGACAGAGGGTGCCAGAGACACTTCATTTGCATAGAACTGGCAAATTCCTCCTTCTTTACACGCATCTCAACCCTTAAACGAAGATCTTTGAAAAAAATCAAATCCTGGGATAGGCCTAGGCCTAGGCCTACTGTAACACGGTTAGCCAATCTGTAATGGAATTTCAAAAAGAAAAGATATGGTATGATGATCAGGGTTTACATAGTATAGATAACCCCTTTTCTCTCCTCCCTGTATACAGTATATATCCCCTCCCACCCTCTTCTCCCCACGCCTTCACCCGCTAGCTAGGCACTGGCTATTACACTGCACCCTTGACTAGTGCAAGTCTGATTTTCATGATAATAACCCATGGCTATGACTAAACAGCTGGGTTTTTCATCTTTGTTTACTTGGTGTATTCGGGGAAGGGGAGGGAGGGGGTTGTTGTGGAAACAAAGATTTGACCTCTATCTAATATGGGATCGTCTAATATGGGATCGTGCTATGGTGGACTTACATGAATAGGGAGACCTTTACTTTGTGCAGACATGATATCATTCCAATCCAATGTTTTAAATTTTGATTATCACTTGATTTGTAAAAAAGTAAGCTTATTTAAGAGTTGTCTGCATCCTCTGATAGTTGTCTTACATACCCCTATCAGTCCTGTGTGTGAACAGACAACTTGGGCACTGTTCGATCTATCTGTTAATAAGCTTAATTACAATTTTAAATCAGTGTAAATTGACTTTGAAAAGTAACCAGTGACAGTTGACTAAACCTACGTTCTTACGCGGCTGAATAGCCTGAATGAAGCAGTTTCTTGTGCTGCTTTTTCTACACTAAATGTTCCTAAATCAATAGAAAACTTACATTAAATGGTAAATAGCCACAGAAATTCAGCGTATTATTAATTTGAAAACTTTTTTTTAATCGGTTCGTATGACCATAGCAACCAGACAGCCCGTGAGATAGGCGTGGGCAATACGAAATCCCGATTTTCATAAATTAACTGGATTTTCATGTTCAGCTCTTTATATTTTTGAAATTATATTTTTTTCTGTTAGGTTGAATATACTGCAACACATTGATAGCATTGCAACCACTTAAATCAACTTTAACAGGCTTTTGTATGACAAAGTTTGTTTAAATTATGTTTGCTATCTACTGAAGATAGCATGCTTTTCAATGGTGAAATAACGTGAACGCGGTAAAAGTGTGTCACACAGTTTGTCTTTATTTCCTGAACTTTCAATGCCTTTGTAGCATGAATTGACCAGTTGTAATGATAGTAATGAATACATATTACAAATTTAGAATGTCTATAATCTCCTTTTTGTGTATACTGAGATGGAACCGGGGGGGGGGGGGGGGCAAGTGATACATTTAGTTGTATATGAAATTATGGAAAAGTTCAAATTAGAAAAGAAAGAACAAATCCGGGGTTTACGTGTATGTAAGACTCCATGACAGAGGGTGCCAGAGACACTTCATTTGCATAGAACTGGCAAATTCCTCCTTCTTTACACGCATCTCAACCCTTAAACGAAGATCTTTGAAAAAAATCAAATCCTGGGATAGGCCTAGGCCTAGGCCTACTGTAACACGGTTAGCCAATCTGTAATGGAATTTCAAAAAGAAAAGATATGGTATGATGATCAGGGTTTACATAGTATAGATAACCCCTTTTCTCTCCTCCCTGTATACAGTATATATCCCCTCCCACCCTCTTCTCCCCACGCCTTCACCCGCTAGCTAGGCACTGGCTATTACACTGCACCCTTGACTAGTGCAAGTCTGATTTTCATGATAATAACCCATGGCTATGACTAAACAGCTGGGTTTTTCATCTTTGTTTACTTGGTGTATTCGGGGAAGGGGAGGGAGGGGGTTGTTGTGGAAACAAAGATTTGACCTCTATCTAATATGGGATCGTCTAATATGGGATCGTGCTATGGTGGACTTACATGAATAGGGAGACCTTTACTTTGTGCAGACATGATATCATTCCAATCCAATGTTTTAAATTTTGATTATCACTTGATTTGTAAAAAAGTAAGCTTATTTAAGAGTTGTCTGCATCCTCTGATAGTTGTCTTACATACCCCTATCAGTCCTGTGTGTGAACAGACAACTTGGGCACTGTTCGATCTATCTGTTAATAAGCTTAATTACAATTTTAAATCAGTGTAAATTGACTTTGAAAAGTAACCAGTGACAGTTGACTAAACCTACGTTCTTACGCGGCTGAATAGCCTGAATGAAGCAGTTTCTTGTGCTGCTTTTTCTACACTAAATGTTCCTAAATCAATAGAAAACTTACATTAAATGGTAAATAGCCACAGAAATTCAGCGTATTATTAATTTGAAAACTTTTTTTTAATCGGTTCGTATGACCATAGCAACCAGACAGCCCGTGAGATAGGCGTGGGCAATACGAAATCCCGATTTTCATAAATTAACTGGATTTTCATGTAGAGTACACACCACTAATAAATTCCCCATTGCTTACTGTGTAAAATGGACCATGATTATTCGCCATTTTCTCGCTTATAAAGCAACTGGTTGCTTCAACTTTGCATTCTGTGTGAAGATCATGGTATTGGCTTTCCTGTAAACAACAAAAATATATAAGTTCAAGGCAAAATGTTCGAGATATGCGCCGTCAAAGATACACATGTTTGTAGATTGCCCAGGCCTAGCTTAGGTCTAAGCAATTCTAATCAATTATCTGAAGTCTCTAAAATGACTAAAAAATCATAAAAAATTGGTCAAAGAAGAAAATTTGCACTGATATTGTTTGATAATCTTCATTTAATAATCATCCGATCAAAAGTTTGGCCAACAACACTATTTTTGAAGCATTTTTATATATTTCACTTAGAGGAGGGTCATCCCAACCAATTCAACAGGCCTTTCGTGGACTCTTCCATTATTTATTTAGTGGTGTGAATCCTTCAGCTCTTTATATTTTTGAAATTATATTTTTTTCTGTTAGGTTGAATATACTGCAACACATTGATAGCATTGCAACCACTTAAATCAACTTTAACAGGCTTTTGTATGACAAAGTTTGTTTAAATTATGTTTGCTATCTACTGAAGATAGCATGCTTTTCAATGGTGAAATAACGTGAACGCGGTAAAAGTGTGTCACACAGTTTGTCTTTATTTCCTGAACTTTCAATGCCTTTGTAGCATGAATTGACCAGTTGTAATGATAGTAATGAATACATATTACAAGATTAGAATGTCTATAATCTCCTTTTTGTGTATACTGAGATGGAACCGGGGGGGGGGGGGGGGGGGGGCAAGTGATACATTTAGTTGTATATGAAATTATGGAAAAGTTCAAATTAGAAAAGAAAGAACAAATCCGGGGTTTACGTGTATGTAAGACTCCATGACAGAGGGTGCCAGAGACACTTCATTTGCATAGAACTGGCAAATTCCTCCTTCTTTACACGCATCTCAACCCTTAAACGAAGATCTTTGAAAAAAATCAAATCCTGGGATAGGCCTAGGCCTAGGCCTACTGTAACACGGTTAGCCAATCTGTAATGGAATTTCAAAAAGAAAAGATATGGTATGATGATCAGGGTTTACATAGTATAGATAACCCCTTTTCTCTCCTCCCTGTATACAGTATATATCCCCTCCCACCCTCTTCTCCCCACGCCTTCACCCGCTAGCTAGGCACTGGCTATTACACTGCACCCTTGACTAGTGCAAGTCTGATTTTCATGATAATAACCCATGGCTATGACTAAACAGCTGGGTTTTTCATCTTTGTTTACTTGGTGTATTCGGGGAAGGGGAGGGAGGGGGTTGTTGTGGAAACAAAGATTTGACCTCTATCTAATATGGGATCGTCTAATATGGGATCGTGCTATGGTGGACTTACATGAATAGGGAGACCTTTACTTTGTGCAGACATGATATCATTCCAATCCAATGTTTTAAATTTTGATTATCACTTGATTTGTAAAAAAGTAAGCTTATTTAAGAGTTGTCTGCATCCTCTGATAGTTGTCTTACATACCCCTATCAGTCCTGTGTGTGAACAGACAACTTGGGCACTGTTCGATCTATCTGTTAATAAGCTTAATTACAATTTTAAATCAGTGTAAATTGACTTTGAAAAGTAACCAGTGACAGTTGACTAAACCTACGTTCTTACGCGGCTGAATAGCCTGAATGAAGCAGTTTCTTGTGCTGCTTTTTCTACACTAAATGTTCCTAAATCAATAGAAAACTTACATTAAATGGTAAATAGCCACAGAAATTCAGCGTATTATTAATTTGAAAACTTTTTTTTAATCGGTTCGTATGACCATAGCAACCAGACAGCCCGTGAGATAGGCGTGGGCAATACGAAATCCCGATTTTCATAAATTAACTGGATTTTCATGTAGAGTACACACCACTAATAAATTCCCCATTACTTACTGTGTAAAATGGACCATGATTATTCGCCATTTTCTCGCTTATAAAGCAACTGGTTGCTTCAACTTTGCATTCTGTGTGAAGATCATGGTATTGGCTTTCCTGTAAACAACAAAAATATATAAGTTCAAGGCAAAATGTTCGAGATATGCGCCGTCAAAGATACACATGTTTGTAGATTGCCCAGGCCTAGCTTAGGTCTAAGCAATTCTAATCAATTATCTGAAGTCTCTAAAATGACTAAAAAATCATAAAAAATTGGTCAAAGAAGAAAATTTGCACTGATATTGTTTGATAATCTTCATTTAATAATCATCCGATCAAAAGTTTGGCCAACAACACTATTTTTCAAGCATTTTTATATATTTCACTTAGAGGAGGGTCATCCCAACCAATTCAACAGGCCTTTCGTGGACTCTTCCATTATTTATTTAGTGGTGTGAATCCTTCAGCTCTTTATATTTTTGAAATTATATTTTTTTCTGTTAGGTTGAATATACTGCAACACATTGATAGCATTGCAACCACTTAAATCAACTTTAACAGGCTTTTGTATGACAAAGTTTGTTTAAATTATGTTTGCTATCTACTGAAGATAGCATGCTTTTCAATGGTGAAATAACGTGAACGCGGTAAAAGTGTGTCACACAGTTTGTCTTTATTTCCTGAACTTTCAATGCCTTTGTAGCATGAATTGACCAGTTGTAATGATAGTAATGAATACATATTACAAGATTAGAATGTCTATAATCTCCTTTTTGTGTATACTGAGATGGAACCGGGGGGGGGGGGGGGGGGGGGGGGCAAGTGATACATTTAGTTGTATATGAAATTATGGAAAAGTTCAAATTAGAAAAGAAAGAACAAATCCGGGGTTTACGTGTATGTAAGACTCCATGACAGAGGGTGCCAGAGACACTTCATTTGCATAGAACTGGCAAATTCCTCCTTCTTTACACGCATCTCAACCCTTAAACGAAGATCTTTGAAAAAAATCAAATCCTGGGATAGGCCTAGGCCTAGGCCTACTGTAACACGGTTAGCCAATCTGTAATGGAATTTCAAAAAGAAAAGATATGGTATGATGATCAGGGTTTACATAGTATAGATAACCCCTTTTCTCTCCTCCCTGTATACAGTATATATCCCCTCCCACCCTCTTCTCCCCACGCCTTCACCCGCTAGCTAGGCACTGGCTATTACACTGCACCCTTGACTAGTGCAAGTCTGATTTTCATGATAATAACCCATGGCTATGACTAAACAGCTGGGGTTTTCATCTTTGTTTACTTGGTGTATTCGGGGAAGGGGAGGGAGGGGGTTGTTGTGGAAACAAAGATTTGACCTCTATCTAATATGGGATCGTCTAATATGGGATCGTGCTATGGTGGACTTACATGAATAGGGAGACCTTTACTTTGTGCAGACATGATATCATTCCAATCCAATGTTTTAAATTTTGATTATCACTTGATTTGTAAAAAAGTAAGCTTATTTAAGAGTTGTCTGCATCCTCTGATAGTTGTCTTACATACCCCTATCAGTCCTGTGTGTGAACAGACAACTTGGGCACTGTTCGATCTATCTGTTAATAAGCTTAATTACAATTTTAAATCAGTGTAAATTGACTTTGAAAAGTAACCAGTGACAGTTGACTAAACCTACGTTCTTACGCGGCTGAATAGCCTGAATGAAGCAGTTTCTTGTGCTGCTTTTTCTACACTAAATGTTCCTAAATCAATAGAAAACTTACATTAAATGGTAAATAGCCACAGAAATTCAGCGTATTATTAATTTGAAAACTTTTTTTTAATCGGTTCGTATGACCATAGCAACCAGACAGCCCGTGAGATAGGCGTGGGCAATACGAAATCCCGATTTTCATAAATTAACTGGATTTTCATGTAGAGTACACACCACTAATAAATTCCCCATTGCTTACTGTGTAAAATGGACCATGATTATTCGCCATTTTCTCGCTTATAAAGCAACTGGTTGCTTCAACTTTGCATTCTGTGTGAAGATCATGGTATTGGCTTTCCTGTAAACAACAAAAATATATAAGTTCAAGGCAAAATGTTCGAGATATGCGCCGTCAAAGATACACATGTTTGTAGATTGCCCAGGCCTAGCTTAGGTCTAAGCAATTCTAATCAATTATCTGAAGTCTCTAAAATGACTAAAAAATCATAAAAAATTGGTCAAAGAAGAAAATTTGCACTGATATTGTTTGATAATCTTCATTTAATAATCATCCGATCAAAAGTTTGGCCAACAACACTATTTTTCAAGCATTTTTATATATTTCACTTAGAGGAGGGTCATCCCAACCAATTCAACAGGCCTTTCGTGGACTCTTCCATTATTTATTTAGTGGTGTGAATCCTAAAGAAAGAAAAAAATCCATCTATACACACATTAATCGGCCGAGTGCACCAATGACGGGTAGCTGAAGAATAGCGCTACCTCGCTAGTAACTGAGGCGTAACCCCAAATTTTGAGAGCGCCAATGCCGGGTAAGCTACTAGGCTAGTAACTGGCGGGTAATTTACGCTAAATGTTATTCCTGACCGGACCCAAGAGTAAGTTGGGGCATAACATTTTATGCCACAAGTCAGTCGATTATAATGTAGCAGTAGCGTAAATTTGTTGTGAACATTGGAGGGGATGATTCGCTGATGCTGAAAGACCAATTTCGCTTGCATGCCCAGGGGATGTATATTTGAAGTGGAATGTGACCCCTCATAAGCTGAAATATTTTATATTTTGAAAATCCATTCATGCAATTTGGGGATTTTTTTAGTCAAAATTTAGATCAACTCCTTTTGCCCATTCAAACACTAATCGCACCGACTTTGGGTCATATTTTGACCAAAATGTACTATAATTGTCCAAGGATCTTAAATAATGACTAAATAAATAAACTTATTATTGTTTTTATTAATTAAAACTGAAGTTTCAACATTATTGTGAGTGGAAGGGTATAACTAGAAGAAAAAAGAAAAAGTATATCGTGTAGTGCGTGGTCTGGGAATCGAACCGGGGTCCTGCGGTTAACAGGCGAAGGACAAGGTATCCATGCCACGGAAGTATGAGTGTAAAGAGGTGTGTTATAATTGTATATAATTGTTTGCATCGGGTGCTTGTGTTTGTCATTAAAATTGTGCTTTTTGGTGCAATATTTGTGTGTGCCCCTCGCCCAAAATATGTTTGTAATGTCTTGATAGTCCTTATTTTTGAAAAAGCGTTGAACAAATTCGAAATTTTTTGGCCAAAGAAATACCGTAATTTTTGTTCGGAACGCAAGCCGACTCAACGTGATTATTTATGTTAATTATGTACACTCACCTATGACCTAGCGAGTGACGACACATTTTAAATATATATTACGGAGGACCACTCACGTCAGTATTTTACAGTAACCTATAGGTTAACACTTCGCATATGCGCCAATTAATTTTGTAAGGGGACGATGCTGATTAATGTGAATATTTACCTCGCTAGTTACTATTCTGTTGTTATTCGCCAGTTGTGCTCTAAGAATTACATCGTTAGTAAGTTACGCTACAGTTACAGCATAACTACTAGGGAGGTAGCCTACCTCCCTATTAAGTTACCCGCCATTGGTGCACTCGGCCGATTATATCCTAACTTATTACTATCCTACTACTTTTACATCCGTAGGAAATCAATTTTGATATTGTATTCCTTCATTCTTTCAAATCGACGATTTTCCCACTGAAAACAACCGAGCAACCCAACCTGTCATGTTCATTAAAGCGGAGCCTATAGCGTAAAATCCGCCTCATTCTTGAATTCAACTTAAGCATGTTAAGTTAACCGATTATTTTGATCACAAGGCACACTGTCGCCATGCGCGATTGCTACCGCTTCCGACATGATGATCGATGCTGGTCATTCTTGATGAACGAGGGATCAGAGCGTTAGACGGTACTCGAATTGGTAAGGTTGAATATGCAATAGCATGGCTGACTACGTCATATCTCAATAAGAAATGTCCCAAGCTGTAATGAATGGATGTCATGAACAATGGTTCGCCTAAATCAAGAACAGCTAAACGCTAGAATGTAATAGTGTATAGTATATCATTCGTCATAATGAGTAAAAATGTTATATACCTAAAGCACGTTCATGAACAACGTGGTTCGTCTAAATCTAGAACAGATAAACGCATATCCCGTATTGCCTGAAAAGGACCAATATACTCATAACCACCCTCACTTCTTATATGAGACATGCCCTCTAGAGAATTTACTAGTATCATTCATAATGAACGTATAGAGCGACACACACAAACTGTCCAGGTATGAAGGGTTTGTTTTTGAGGAAGCTTCCTACACCACTTATAAAACTCGCCCATTGCTTGTGTGGTGGATTTCGATCACGACAGGAGCATGCGCAGATGCGAGTGTAAGTGGTCTGTGATTTTGTCAATATTATATTTTTACTGTGATTTGTTTGTCAATCTGCATTAAATGCAAAAAGTAACAACGCCCCCGGCTGGACTCGAACCACCAACCTTTCGGTTAACAGCCGAACGCGCTAACCAATTGCGCCACGGAGGTGATTAGTTACTAGGCTGTTTTGGTTTGTCATGTTCACCCGTACACTTCCCCGTACACTTTCTTGCAAAGTCAGGCATCGTTTTTTCTCAAATGTTCCTTGCATATTGCCGTTGCTGTCGCCTTTAATACATGTGCTGTCAGTTGAACTTGGAACCAGCGTTTACTTTGAACTGTCTATTTTCAATAAAAAAATATTCCAATACGGGAAAAAAATCAGAAAAGCTCACAGACAACAAATAAGAACATCATTTTACTCGACCTAGAATTTCAATCAACGTATTTCAATCATCGGGAAAACCCGATGATGCGAGTGACGTCATTTAATGAGCTCATTAGCATAATTTATGTCCGTTAAATGTACAATAGAGTTTTATTAGTGCGCAGGTATCGTTTTCAATGAGTGACCTTGCCGATTTCTAACCCACGCAAAGATCGATTTCAGGATGTCAACCTTGCGCTTAAACCTTACGAAAAGTTTGTTTTCCTTGAATTTATTGAGGTAGGGTTAGCTGGCAGCCATGATGGCGAAGTAGGTGGATTGTTCGTAATTTTCTCTATAATATGATGCCAAATCTGACATATTTGGTCAACAAACAGTGATTTTATCGCTAATTTTAGAATTAAACAACTTTCGTGACTTTGCTTCTTGTAACTATTCACTTGACCGGACTAAAATCCGTATGATATTTTAAGAGCAATTTCCGTAGTAACGGAATTTTAAGCTTTAATTTCATATCAAAAACATTGATGCCCGACTTCTTTTTTGATAAGAAAAACCGAGTCTGATTTCCACCGATTTTCGGTCAGAAAACGAAACTTACGATCCCCCGTTAGGCCTCGCCAACTTGATTTTTAGTTTCCCGTAACCCGCCCGCGCTTCATTTTCATGCCCGCGTTTGAATTCATTATTGAAATTTTTGAAAAAAATACCGTTTTTGCAATGAAAACGTCCGAATTCATGCATTTTGTGTGATAAAATTGATTTTGACGAGAAAAAAAATCATATGTCATTGTGCAGAGCAGAAGGATTTCGAACCCCGGACCTCCCGTTCTCAAAGCGAACCCTCTACCATCTGAGCTATCAAGCGAATCTGAATACATCCGTGAGATTTAAACACTACGAAATGAATTTAGTTCGAGACAAGATTCGAGGAGCTATTTATTAACCATTCACTTGACTGGACTAAATCATTTTAAAATATTTTAAGCATGTTTCTAGATACAAAAGACTATGAATATTATGATACCATGGATAAAATTGATGCCTGATTCTTCAGAAGTGACTTTTTACGGTGGATTTGGCTTTAGTTTCGTCAAGTTTTTCTTGAATTCGAGTTTGTGTGATTGCAATAATTTGCACCGAAAATACAACATGTCATGAAGTTCACAGATAATATTAGATATATTATTTGCATCACATGCCTTTTTATTTTACAATTTCATGGCGAATGTGTTTGAAATGTGTGATTATAATCATGAAAAGAGCTCATTTACATCGTGCTATTATGAGGTCAACTATGACTGCGAAGCCGTAAGCGCTACGGGTGAGTACTTCCGGGTCGCTTTGCTGGGTTAGAAAAGGAACGGCTTTTCGCGTGGTTGCATACTGACTGTATTGGCGGCCCTTGCCGCCCTTTACTCAGTTGTAATCAGTGGTGGAACTTCAGATTTTTTTCAACTAGCCAGTCGGGCAGGTAACTCACAGAATTTACCTGCCCGATAAAAAATTCCACCAGACTATGGTTTTTTCATAATATTTTGCAGCAAACAATTAAGAGCAAGACTACTTTTAAATGATGATACAATTACATGTTTTTGTCTTTATTGTACGATGTTCCACTGTAACCCTAGCCCGTAACATCTCCTCGTATTCATCATGTTCATCAATCCAATAC
This sequence comes from Ophiura sarsii, assembly GCA_035610835.1. Taxonomy (NCBI): domain Eukaryota; kingdom Metazoa; phylum Echinodermata; class Ophiuroidea; order Amphilepidida; family Ophiuridae; genus Ophiura; species Ophiura sarsii. The sequence continues at coordinate 28,245,476 of CM069445.1, read as the reverse complement.
TCTCTTTAATCTCCTATCAACCTGATCTCCTCTATCATCATGACACAGTCATCTGATGATGAAATTACCGTGAACTTACTGTTACTTACACTTTGAGCTTCAAAAATGTTACCCGCCAGTCGGACGGGTACCTAAGGCATCTTCACCCGCCCGACACGAAAGTTACACGCTATGGGCGGGCAGGCGGGTCGTATTTCCACCCCTGGTTGTAATAAGTGTAAATGCATCGACCCATCATCCTGGCGAAAATCCCCTTTTCTGGCAATATCGTTTGGGCGGATACCATTCTTGCGCAATACACCGGTCCAAACTCGATTTCCTGCACCGGTATTCTGCGAGCCGGCTATCAAGTAACTCACAAAGTCGTTTTCTTTGCTTCTATGTATCCCGACAAGATAAGGCTATATATATTTTTTTAAATCTTTTGTCTCAAAGCTCTTCAGTTTTTCAAAACCTATTAAATGCGGAATGCGGTTTTTTTAAGTTTTTATTTTATTTTTTATAAATATAAAATATTGAAATCCTTGTAAAAGTGACCTTTTGTATTTAAAATGATGTGATCAATGAAAATCTTAAAAATGGTGAAACTTTTGGGGTTTTTTGTTTTTTGAAAAAAAATTAAAATTATTATTATTTTTTTCTTCTAACGCGCACCAATTAACTAACGCGCGCGAGAGCTTTGAGACAAATGATTTGTTTAATATAGCCTAACCATTTTGGCTACGACAATAATCTTTTGCTTGATACCAACTTTTACGATCCTCAAAATAGCGATAACATTTTCCATTGTACCTTGTCCAATAGTCAGAACAACAGCCGCTAAGCCGACTGAAAATCGAATGCGGTCTGCGGATTTTTGTTTTGATTTTTTTTCTTCAATTTAGACCTGATCGTTATTTGTTTGCTCAAAAAGTTGAATATTGCAAGATGTTTTTGAAAAAATTGAAAATGAAAAATGAAAAAAAAATGACGGTTTCGGGAATGCGCGCGGGTTATTTGAGACAAACTTTTTTTGGGGGGACCAAGGCCACACAGACAAGAAGTAGAGATAGCCGCTCAAACAACATTTTTTCTGGTTTTGTTTTTCAAAGTCAGACCATTGTTTGCAGTGAAAATGCTGATCCGAAGTGTGCTTGGTGGCTCTATAAAGCAACTATGGGCCTATGTTTCATTCTTGCGGGTTTAGAATACTTTAGCCTATATGACTGATTGTGGAGAATCATATTCTGACTGCACCAAGAGACTCCACCCTTAACAAACTAACCTTAACCCTTAACAAACGCTCCGAACTTGTGTCAAAATGTAGACATAGCACAAATACAAACTCATTGCCTTTGATGTAATGTAATTTTATTCTTGTCTTCTTGTCTGGCATATTTGTTTAAAACCTATCAACTTCAAAAACTTTTACTATGAGACGACCTCTGGACACCAAATCGACAATATGGTGGAAAAACATCTATATAATCAATCATCAACGGTCGAGACATTAGATCCACAGGGTGTATAATGTTACAAAATCCAATTTCATGATTTAAAAATGTGATTTATTGCATGCTTTTCACCTCATCTCAGCTTTGCACCAATGCTCACTAAAGTAGAACGTTTCACTGGATTATACGTTTCTGCTCAGAATGCTTTAACTTGTTCGGGTTATAAAGACTCGCAAAACCACCCAAAATGTATAAATATGTTTAAAAAAATGCTAACTCGCTACGCTCGCCATTACTAATTTCACACAATAAAAAGAAGGGGCACCATAAAATTATTGGCCGTTCAGATAGGGCGCAAACAAAAATTTAAAGACAGCCCCTTAAGTATGTGACAAGTTGATTTTTTTCGGGGAGGGGGGGGGGGGTTGTGTAAAAAGCTACTGGTTAGCAGGGGGTCATGTAATTTTCAGTTTCAGCTGTATGGGGGGTTAGGTAATTTTAACATACGAGTCTCGAATTTGTCCCAACCCCCCCTCCACCATAAATAATGAACGGTCCCTTAGGAGATGTATTTTTCTTTTGTCCATGGATTCGTTGGTTGTGCCCTCTGAACGGCCAATAATTTAATGACTATAACTACATTGCGAGCGTAGCGAGGCGGAACATTTGTCATACATTTTAGGTGGTTTTGTGAGTCTTTATAACCCGAAACAAGTTAGAACATCCTGACAAAAACGTATGAAATATTCTACTTTTGTGAGCTTTGGTGCAGAGCTGAGAGTGAGACGAGGTGAAAAGCATGCAAGAAATTACCGTTTTTAATCATATTGTTGGATTTTGGAACATAGGCCTAGGCTAATTAACATGTTTTTATACACCCCATGGCTCTAATGTTTTCAACCATTGACGATTTATAGAGGTGTTTTCCAACAGATCGTCCGAGCAGGGCGTGCACAAAAAAGATTTGCTGTCCGAAAGTAGTCTCATCATAAGTAGCCTACATGTTTTGAACACTTTGAACTTGTAGTCTTCGTGGACTTATATCGCGTCCCGCGTGTAATTTATCTTTCGTTAATATCGGATTAACATGATTAATGGATTAAAGTCCAACTCTGTAAGCCTGCTACTCGTGTTATAGTGGTTAGAGTTGAGGTCTCATAAGCTTAAGATACCCGTTTCGAATCCCGTCGTGGCAGAATTTAGTGCAATACCTTTGTTTGATAATTTTTCAAAGTTGGAAAAATTGTGTAAGTCAAAGTTATTTGCATGATTGCTTTGGAACTTTTACGAATGTTGGTTACGGTGGGTTACGAAAAAAATCGCTTCCCGCGTTGCATTACACGACAGATGGGGTTCTAGGAATAATATAGGAGGTTTTTTTTTTAATGTTTTAATTAAAATGTTATCTCTCTGGAACCGACTGTCAGTCAGGGTACCATCAATCTGACTGAACGTAACCAGAATCGGTCTACAACAGGTTGTCCTTAAAGGAAAGAAATATTATAAATCCTAATGCAAAGACAAGTCGTTGACGTTGAAAAAACCCTCTTTCAAAAGCCCGTGGTAGTAGAACACTGCATAATCAGTAGAAGTATGAAAAATTGACAATTTCCCATAAGAAATCATTAAATGATTCAAGAAAACTCAAAAACAAAACCAATATAATATTTTGAAATCAGTAACAGAATTCTCATGGTAGAGTCCTCCTACATACAAAACTTTAATTTTGATTAAGACTTGGGAGAAAGGTACATACTGACATAAGGTGATTTAGTTCTTTCTATGGACAATACATTTTTTAAAGATTGGCGATTTTACACAAGAATTCACTAAATTAAAACTGATTTATTTTTGATTTAATATGTTCAAGAGGTTAGGGAGCAGTTCAATTTATGCGCGATAAATTTATCGCGACTGTACCGGGGCCTGATATGTTTTGGACCCGATGTTTTTCAAGTTGATACGCGCTAAAATAGACATCAGGCCCCGATAAAATAGACATCGGGGCCCGATACGAGGCCTCTGCCATACCCTGGGGTATGCTCCCAAAATATAAATTTCATCAATAACATTATCTCTAAAAACATGAAATGCTGAATTTGTACCTTACAACTAGAATAAATAACCCGAAGCTCTATTTACATACCGACCACTTATCTTTCGTTATATTTAAACAAGCGGTAATACGCTACTCGATAAATAATCCTTTGCTACTCGCAACTGTACGCGCTAAAAATCTCATCGGGGCCTGATAAAAAACTCATCGGGGCCCGGAACATTCTCGCAATTTTTATCGCGTACAAATGGAACTGCTCCCTTACCAGTGTTTTTTTAGCTGCCATCTTGTTGTCGGAAAGACTACACTCGAACTCTTTGCGCTCTCATACATGATGTAGTCTATCATGTTGTGAGTGGCTCCGTTTGGGCTTTCCCAGGTCCAGTAGGTTTTGCTTGGTTTTTTGTAGAATGTGTTGCCAATTTGCAAATTCCTGCTGGATACAAATTGTAGAAGTCTCTCTCCTCTCTCATTTCGACTTTCGATACCAAATGGGCCGATACCTCTTTCTTCCTTTTCCTTTCTTATTCCTACTTTTGCGTTGAAATCCCCCATGAGTATTGTAAAAGATGTCTTTTCAGTTGCCATTATCTTGTCTATTTCGCTGTAGAACAGTTTAGACCACCAGTCTCTATTAAATTCGCTGGAAAAGCAGGTCAGTGATGAAGAGTACATCCGCCTAATCGAGGCAATCTATAAGGATCCAAGTGCTAGAATCCACCTAGAGAGCACCACAACTGAAGCCTTCAAAATGCTGAAAGGTGTGAGACAAGGTGACCCAATCTCCACAAAGCTATTCAATGCAGCCATGGAGGATGTTTTCAGAAACCTGGATTGGCAAGGTATGGGAGCTGTAGTCGATGGTGAACACCTTACCCATCTCAGATTTGTAGATGACATCCTACTTCTCAGCCATGAGCCCCAGAAATTGCAGAAGATGATCCGAGAACTGAGTGAAGAGAGCAACAAGGCTGGACTTAACATGAACGTTAAGAAGACAAAAGTGATGATGTGCAACAAGCTGAAAGATTATGCAATAACAGTTCAAGGAAAAACCATAGAAAAGGTGGACAGTTATATCTGGGCAAGAAGATTTCTCTGGAAAATGAAACAGCAGGGGAAGTGAACAGAAGGATACAGTTAGCATGGGTGAAGTTTGGTAAGCTCAGCTTTATCTTTCGTGATGAAGAGCTACCATGACCATTGGCACTAAAGCGACCAATTTTCAACCAGTGTATCATCCCAGTGCTATCGTATGGCTCAGAAACATGGACAACAACTAAGAGATTGGTGAAGAAGCTAAAAGTCACTGAGAGGGCAATGGAAAGGATATTGATTGGCGTTACAAGAAGGACAGAGTGACCAACAGAAGTAAGGGACATCATACTGGAAATAAAATTTAAAAATGGAGATGGGCTGGCCATCTAGCCAGGAGGGAAGACAACAGATGGACTCATACATTAACAGACTGGATCCCCAGAGCATTCACCAGAGGAACAGGCAGGCCAAACAGACGGTAGATAGACGACATCAAAGAGTATGGCAACGTTACTTGGAAAAGGAGACAGCTCAGGACAGAGTGAAATGGAAAATTGGTGAAGAGGCCTTCCTACTGCAGTGGAGTGAAATAGGCTAGATAGATAGATAGACTTGAAATGTTTGTGCTTATTTCAATGCATCTCTCATACATAAGTGATAAGTAAACAGTGATTATTTTAGCTTTTAGCTTAGGATATACTGAGCTTCGGCTTGTGAACATGGTGAATATACATATATACAAGGGGTTTTGAGTGGGTCTACGCAAACAACAAACAAACTTCGCAGTCGATTTGTGGATCGATAATGAGAAATAAAGGGCATGGTGAAGTCACATGACGACTAGGCCCTTAATACTGTCGATTACAATGCCAAAATGGTTATGATTTTTCAAGATAATGAATGAATCAGTGCAAATTGCCGGTCCCACAAAAAGGACATTCACGTTTCTGGGAGAATTCAGCAGTTTTGGCCAGTCAATTGTACGTATTTATAAACGCGGTTTAAGCTATACTGGCGATGATAAAACCCTTTCATACATGTTCTACACGGGCAAACTGACATCTCTGAAACGACGATCGGTCTGTCGGTCGTTCTGGGGTTGTTGTTTTTACAAAAATTGCGGGAAATGCTGGTGAATTTTCAGCAATTTTCCAAAAAACTATAAAAATTAAAATGTGAAACAAATGTTCAAACATTTTGGTAAATCTGTTTTTTTGGGCAAATTTGAAGAAAAAACCATAATGTCTAACTCGTTATATTTAATTACAAAAAGATGCGGGGTAGATTAACTCGCGTTTAAGTAAACTTAAACTTGTTCATGTGGTTTAAATAAAAGACCTTTGCAAATAATGACCTTTACTATTGAGTGAATGAATACAAAGACAAATCGATCAATAATAAATAATTTGATATAGTTTGATCAGTTCCAAATTGGGGAGAAATATTTGGTTTTTATCTCTCCGCGTGCAAAAGTAATCCAAGCGTACGCTCGTAATTATGTTTGTTTGTTTGTTGTTTATTAGGCAAAAACGACAATATACAAAATACAACATACAAGACATACAAGTATATGGCCACACGCACGCGGTTTTGGCTGCACGCACGTGTTACGCATAATAATGCTCAGTGCGCTTGTTGCCTTCAGCATGTTCAGCGCGCCCGTGTCCTTGTATTCATTCGCTGCTGTAAAAAGGCTTCACCAATTTGGAACTGATCAAACTATAAATGAATTTTTGGACTTTAAATGAAAAAGGTGTACGTCTATTGGTTATGGAATGAATGAGTGAATGTTTAGATAAAGAATGCAGATAGATTTTTTTTAAATGATTAAATATTTCGATTAACAAACATCCAATTAAATTAAATGCCTGATAAATAAATATATGAATTTATAAGTATACTATATGTCATAATGTGATTACAAACACGCACTTTGCGTATAATGTTCTTTGATTTGCACATTCAAGCCATGGCGTTGGGATGACACTGTTGGATGACACATAGTAACGACATGTATAATTTTAATTATCATCAGCCCGTTGAGTGTAGATAGCCCAACGGGATAATTTTAAAACAGTTGAAAATGACCGTAAAATGCTCCCCGAAAAAATAGTTGGTAAACATTTGTTAAGTCAGTATTCATCATTGCACGTGAACATTTTGTCACCAATTTCTAGAAAAATGGGTCGATCGGGCCTTTTTTTCGGCGCCTATGCAAATTAAAGCAATATTGATTATCAATGTAATTGTTGAAGCCGTTACACATCGGTGACTCCTTTTTACATGACTTATGAGTAAGCAGAAAAGTAATTCAATCAATGCAACCAGACATGATCAAAAGTTATTAAAACCTGAGACTAATATACGGTACCTATATTAGTTTCAGGTGAAACAATGTAACAAAAGCTTTCTGCTTGTTATAAATGCCGAGTTGTTTCAAGCCGACATCTGCCGTCGCTAAGTAATACTTTCATGCAGTATGCATTGAACCCTAAAGCCTGTATGTTAGATGATTCCAAAGTTAAAAGCATTCTAATATTGTTCATCTTTGCAGTAGAGACCCCTATACCAGATCATGATCACCTTTTAAAACAGTAGTAAGGTCAAAATAGAACCTATAAATTCAATCATGGTATCTTACTATAAATATGGAAACGGTGTATGTTTGTGTAGGTGTGTGTTTGTTATCCTTATTTCTCCGTTAGTTGTGATCAAAGTGGCGCCTAATTTGCATAAAAGATAGAGGAAATAACGGGAAGGGTGTTAAAGTTTATTTCAGTGAAATTGGTTAACAATTGGCTCCAAAAACAGCAAAAAACCTCTCAGATTTGGCTCATAAATGCCGCTAGAATTGAACAACATTGTGCGTTGCGCGTACTACAGCGTAATCTTACCGTGGTAACGCGTCGCGTGCATGTTTGCGCAAGGGCTGACTGCCGCGCGGCACACGCACTCCTACACATGGCGCAGAAGCCACACGGGAAATGGCTATTATTAGGCCGGCCTGTGTTGGTAGGCCTAGGGTTATAATGGTACAAGTAGCGTTTTGCGGGGGTTAATGAAGCAATCTGATTTCTTTACTTTAAGTTGGCATGCCAAACAATCTAAGGGACCGAGGGTTAATGAAGTAGCCACGGGAAATGGTTTAGGGAGGGTTGTGATTGTAAATCAAACTGGTTTGGGTGTGTGCATGGAGGGAGGGGGGGGGGGCGGTGGGGGTAAAACCAAGGGAAATGTTTTAGGATAGGTTAAGAAGTAGCCGCGGGAAATGGTTAGGGAGGGTTATGATTATAAATCCACCTGGTTGGTGTAGTTGCAGTGGGGGTGGGCAATTGTAGGGGGTTTATGTGGTTTTAAAAGTACCGAGGGTTAACTTGATGCGGTTTGAGACGTTAATAAAGTAGACACGGTAAATGGTTTAGGAGGGATGGTTATAAATCAACCTGATTGGGTGGGGGGGGGGGGGGGGGGGGGGGGGGGGTTGTAGGGGGTTTATAATGCCTTTAGAAGGGATATGGTTATAAATAAACCTGGTTGGGGGGGGGGTGATGTAGGGGGTTTATGTGGTTTCAGAGGTAGGTAGTGATATAACCAGGAGGTTTATGTGGTTTCAGAGGTAGGTAATGTGGCATAACCATCTAGCGGGGACCCGAGCGTAGCGAGGGTACGCCGCTAGTGATCTATATTAAGGTCGAAATTTTGGAACGCGACTGATATCATCATATTGAATATTTACCGTAGACTCAGATTTAGTTGATGGCTATGTTACATTTATAGAAAAGCTAGTAAATGTCTCATTGGTATTACCTAAATATTTATTAGTCTCAGATATAAACCCCTCAAAAACTGTTTTTCACTAGCCCAAATCCTTCAATCGCTCGAGTATAGGCCTTTGTTCATATATATATAGCATGATATACATCAATGGAAAGCCGACGTCTATCTTTCCAATGATACCAAATTAATGTGTAGCACTAAATCCACTAGTGCAGATTCTCAAAATAGTGATACGGAAATAACAGTGTCAGCCGTCTCGCAGCATAATATAGCGAGTGTCTGGAATGCAGCGTGAGGAGGAGTAGAAATTGATAATAATTAGATTCTAATACAAACTATATTAGGCTGTAAGGGTCCATATCCAAACTCTCAGTGCTTTTAAAGCATTTTTCTAGCGATTTAAAAGCGCTTTTCCAACGGTATTTCGTTCTATTGTTAAAAGCATCGGAAAAAGATCGATGATTAACTAGAAACCTCTCTACTTATCTGGCGTTAACAATATAACTATTGTAGTACTCTCGATGGCTGCATTAGTGAAGCAGACAGATCAAAGGCGCAAGGAAGGTTGTGTTATATTCTTTAAGAAATACTATATTTCTTAAAGAATATAACACAACCTTCCTAGCGCCTTTGATCTGTCTGCTTCACTAATGCAGCCATCGAGAGTACTACAATAGTTCTATTGTTAACGCCAGATAAGTAGAGAGGTTTCTAGTTAATCACCGATCTTTTTCCGATGCTTTTAACAATAGAACGAAATACCGTTGGAAAAGCGCTTTTAAATCGCTAGAAAAATGCTTTAAAAGCACTGAGAGTTTGGATATGGACCCTAAATAAAGCTGATATCTCCTCATTATATGGAGCCTGTTGTTACAGTGGCGCACTACGGTGAATGTCCCCAAGTTGCCCAAACAATCGAAAATGTTGAGTTTATGTCAAAGTTACTTTGGTCTAAATGTCTAATTCCGGATAATTTCGATTTGTTCTTGCCCCCGCCACGCCCCCCCCCCCCCCAAAAAAAAATTGTTTTGTTTTGTTTTGATGATGCCTGTCCGCCAAAATCATGAAAAATCACATTTTTGGGGGAAAATCACATTTTTGGGCACATTTTGGTCTATAACTCAAAAAATAAATAAGATATTAAAAAAATTAAAAAAACCTCCCGGGGAATGTTATCAGGATTATCATTAAACTAGTATGACAAAATTTAACAAAATATATTTTGAGTTATCTTTTCCAAACCTAAAATGGGTCAAAAAACATGTTTTTTATAAAAAAAAATCCAAAATGGTCAATTTCATTATCATGGTTGGATTCATTGAAACCTTTTCTGCAAAAAACTGTATACGTTTATAAAGATTAAATGAATATTGAAGAAGTTACGGCAGTTTTACGGAGGCTGTACCTGATAGTCCACACCCCCTTTTAAGTAATCTTTTCTTTTGATCTGTATTTATCAAATTAACATTTTCAAATGAAGTCAAGGGGACTTCAGTTTTTGTTTTCAAAGTCACTTATATAATAATAATATTGATTTACATAATAACTGAATATTGATGAGATACTGTACGGAAAGAAATGGTTTCAAACAGGCACTTGTTCTGCTCATGTACGTCGTAGCATGAAACCATTTTTTTGCACTTCAAGTTCACTACAAAACAACACTTCTTACAAAATTACACGTATTTTAAGTTTCGTATGGCCTATTTTTATGATCTAAAATGTTTCAGAAAGTTAAATGTATGGTGCACATTGCTGGTGAACGAGTTATGCAATATTTTGTTATTTTAATGGTTAAAAAATATAAAAAAATGTGATTTTTGGGTTCAACATTTTCTGGGTCACCCTGTAGATCCGAACCGGTGATATGAGATCGATCAACTGCTTATATCGAGACGTCGACAAACAATTACTTAATATGCATATGCAATGCGCGATGGGTTTAAACAAGTATATTTTAAGATGTAGATGCTAGATTGAATAAATTAAGGAAACATAACCTCTGAATATAAACTACAGATAGACATCTTTTTGTGTATTTGTTCTTTTTTAGTTAATTTACATAGTGTCACATAGACTCGGGTTACATACATTAATCTTAACGTGCATTTTTAATATCAAATCAAATTAACTTTCCCCGAAATGTACTAAATTAATTTGCAATCGTTTATCAAAAATCCCTTAGCAAACCCACTACGCTATTAAAATTATATCACCTCGAAAGTCTCTGGCACATCATTTGGGTTATAAAAAAATGTTGAAGTTCAGTACTTCAAACGACCGTTTTAAGCTTGTGAACTCCGTGATTGATGTTTCTCGGTAAGTAGGTATTCTGCTGTTACCTTATGAAAGGTAATATGTTATAGGTCCAATGTTTTTCTCACCATTTGTATAGAAAAAAATAGAAATGCAACCATATGGCTTGCAGAGGGCCCGAAAAGGAACGAAAACGTGAAAGGCGTTATCGTGAACGGCGTTATCCTGTAAAGTGTTATCACCCTCATTTGAAGAAAATGTTGCAAGAGCACAATCTTTCTTCTTCATTGGAAAATCTTTGAGAAGTCTAGATACAGCAGAGAAATATTGAAAACAGTGAGTTTGCTTCGTCTTTCGTGTTCTATATAACGCATATCACTTTATGAGTGTTTACTACCGCAGGCTTATAACCATGGATAAACGCTGTTCACGGGGATAACGGAATCCACCCTAAAATGTCCATTATCAATAATCAATAAAAAAATTAAAAAACAACTTCACAAATTGCGATGCAGTGTGCATTTTATTCAATAAAATAGTTACTGTAATGGTACATACCCCTTTTATACGAAAATGCACGCTATATAAAAACATTTAAATATTTGACCACTGTTTGACGGTCAATATTGGGAAATTCAGCCCAAATGTTTGGTTTGAATTATTTTTAAGTATTAAAATTGATAAAACAAATAAAGTTTCTGCAACAGCTACATGATGTGTGTCAGTTTCAATTGTTTTATCTTTGTTTCATTCCAATAACTAACATACACGTGACGTGAACGGCGTTATACAAGTATACTACCATTAAAAATAGCAAATAAAGTTATCTTTATCTAATGACATACAATTTCAATGTTGGGCTTAAAGAAAATGTAACAATTGATACATTATACAGAAGAGAACTATTCTTCTACTTGAGTACTTAACTAAATTTGACAAAACAAGTTTTGGAAAAAGGTACAAAATTGAAAGCACATATGTTGTCAAAAGCGTTGAATCATAGCAAGGGATTTGTTGAGGCTCCAAAATGAAATTCTTCTGTCGCATAGCTTGTCAACTATTGTTACGGGGAGACCTTTCAACGACAAAAACAATAATTTTTATATCATATTCGGACTTAGTTAGGGATGGAATGACACTATCAATGCAATATGACACAAGATAACGTCGTTCAGCGAGTGAAAAAAATATATAAAGTGACAGGAAATACATAGTTTCGTGCGTAAAAGTGTGATCAGTGGTGTTCGCAAACATTATTGTTTTAGTAACTTTAGCATATTGGGTCATCAAAAATAATCAAAGTAAGCATATTTTTTAAACCTTTTTTCATATCAGGATCAGTACACGGAGAGCTGGGTCATTGAAGAGTATTGATTTTCTGTGATAAAATAAACAAATTTCGACGCCCGTTGGTTTTTATTGACATGAATCCTTAGTCAACAATTTACAATGGAAGTGGGAGGAGTAGTTTTTGATGGATTGGGAGCATTTGGATGCAACTGCTCCCAAAACGATGACCCGGTTTTCCCGTGGACCGGTTCTGGCATGTCTGCAGTCGATACGGCCCATTATAGCAAAATCGATGACGTGGATTTGCGTGCCAGGTATGTGACATGGAAGCGGCGGTGGCGGCGAATGTAGGAGGGGAGGGGTGGGGTGGGTGCGGAAGTATGCAGAACTTGAATTCAAAATGTTTTGAAAATATTATTTCTGTTAACTCTACGCGGCGGCAAATAGACAGGAGGTGCGGAAGTAAGCAGAACTTAAATTCAAAATCTTTTGAAAAGATTATTTCTGTCAATTCCACGCGGCGGTGAACGGAGCGGGGGCGCGGGCGTGCTGAAGTATGCATAACTTGAATTCAAAATCGTTTTGAAAAGATTGTGTCTGTCAACTCCACGTGTTTTAGAATCGAAAATATGTCTTTTTAGATATTTTTATCATTTTAGACCCCGCGCCGTACGGAGAGGGGTTACGGAAGCATGCAGAACTTTAAATTCAACCTTAAATATTTGGTAAAGATCATTAGTGTCAACTCCACGTGTCTTAGAATCGAAAATGTCTTTTTAAATAATTTTTAGTAGATCATATTAGACCCCGCGGCGTTCGAAGGGGCACTGAAAACCCAAACCAGTCAGCCCGACAAACTTAAAGCTAGTCCAGATGGTGTCCATCTTGACTAGCTTTAACAATGCTGGACTAGCTTTACGTTAGTTGCGCGACTGTGAGTCCGTCCTAAGCTGGACTAGTTTAGGCTCACCGCTCGACTAGCTTTAAAGGGGCATTTTTCAATTACAAAAATATATGATAAAAACTGGGATTTGTATATTTGGAGGACGGGTACCGGCATCCTAAGATTTTGAAATCGAAGTTTGTGTGCGAAATATCTCGAAAAATACAGCTTGAATTAGTACGATTTGTGGACACGATATTGGTACAGTATTTACCTCGGCTGAGTTCGAGTGACTGGTTATTTGGAGAATTATGAGGGATAATGTTTCCGCGATAGGGATATTTATTTTCTATTCGACATCGTCACATCAAAAGAAAATGGCGGCGATTCTAGTTATTGTACCCCCGTATATCACCATAATGTTATATATACTCCATAACGCTCCGTCGCTGATCGCAAGCGTGGATCACCGTTTTTCCAATCAAGGGGCGTCATTATGTTGTGCCGTAGTTTACTACCCATGTGTGTGAGCGGAAATAGTTAAAGCGTAGTAGAGCATGAAACTATAGCGTATTGATATGAGTCCCCCAAACGCCACTATACGCAATTCATTGTCAATTCAGTTTTGTGCAGCGCTAGGCTATTTTATGTTTGGTCTCGCCCCTAGAGATTGCCTTAGCTGAAATTTGTGTTTGCGATTACGTCTTCATTAAGTCATCAATGGATTCCAGATTTTGTGAGCATGTACAAATCGCCAATAACTTGGACGAGTTCAAAGTTGGGGTTAATCTGCCTCATATGAGTAAAAATATTTTTTTGCCTTGAGAATGCATATTTTCTTAGTACAAGTACAACGATGGTTGATGAGCGTTGCTATTTTTATTTTATGTTTACGTAACAAACAGAGTCCCCCCGACTTGTCGCGGTTTTAGTTATACCATTGTAATACATGCTATTACACCATACGGTAATATTAAAGACTGGGGGATGTAATCTATTCAAAATCATTGCCAAAGTTGGCCACATCGTTAGTTCGTAAAGCACTATGAATGTCGACGCTATTTCGAACGTAGAGTGCATAGGTATGTTCATAAAATTTTGAAAATAAAATTATCTCTTTGAAAATGGAATACATGTACATGGAAACATGATGGTTCAACCCATGTCTGCAGGCTGAATAATAAACAAGTTATAACCAAAAGTAGTTTGCCTCATATTGCTGAAAACTGGGCAAATCATGCACATTTTAAACCATTTTAGGTAAAAAACGGTTTACTTTCATGATGTCTAGTTACTTGTGCGGGGTTATATAGACATCAGTGAATACATCCTAGCCACATCGTACTACATCGCTGTATTCATCTAGGTAAACATGGAGTTTTCTACATAATTTGGTTAACTAATTTTCAAGAAAATGTCGCCCTCTGTAGTCAATGATATGATCATCCCTAGCTGATAGGCTATACCTTTTAATTGAATATATTATCGACTCGCACCTAGAAACGATCGGTTCTTTAAAAAAATAAACAAAATTATCCAAACATTAATAATGATATTTGCGTCCATTTTCAAAATTTTGACATTTGTCGGTCAGACTCAGGCCTACTTAATTAATTTTTTTAAATGCTCATGATTTCTATACGAAAGACACTTTTGTCATGAAATTGATTGCGGCTTGACTTTTTTGTATCACCGATCTCATACGTACCCCCAAAAATGAATTATTTAACCAAATAATGGTATTTGGGCTAATTTTTCAAATTTTGATATTTGAAGAGGTATTTTGCAAAAGGGCCTACATCCACTTTGGCTCTTATTGAGAAAAAGTCAAAAAACTGTTTCTAAATATTCAAGTTGAGCAATTGAAAAACTGAATGGATTATGAAAGAGGTACACTACATACTAATTGAAATTGAAATAAATTTTAAATGTGCTAGTTTTAATTTTTTTTTAAATCATGTTTACATTTTTTGAAAATTTGGATGTAGGCCCTTTTGCAACAAAACTCCATCTGTTTGTACATAAAGAAAAAATACCATACACAAAAAATCATTTATTTTAATCATTTCAAATAAATAAGTTTGATATTGAAATGTATAGGTCACAATCATATGTTTCAAGGAAATAAAGTCATTTTTTTCAAAAATACCTACATCTCATTGTAAACAGCCATTGAAGTTGTTGTTTTGTTGCAAAAGGGCCTGTATCCCGATTTAAATTCTGGATACAGGCCCTTTTGCAACAAAACAACAATTTCAATGGCTGTTTACAATGAGATGTAGGTCTTTTTGAAAAAAATGACTTTGTTTCCTTGAAACATATGATTTTTCCCTATACATTTCTATATCAAACTCATTTTGTGAAAAAATGCACCATAGCCCTTTTGCAAAATACCTCTTCATTTGTCGGTCAAGCCGAAAATTTTAAAAAAAATCGTTATGATTTCTATGCGAATGACTTTTTTGTCGTCAAATTGATCGCGGCTTGACTTTTTTGTATCATCGATCTCATACGTACCAAAAAAACTTGAATTATTTAACCAAATAATGGTATTTGGGCTATTTTCTCAAATTTTGATATTTGTCGGTCAAGCCTAGAATTAAAAAAAAATCATTAGGCCTATGATTTCTATGCAAACAACTTTTTTGTCGTCAAATTGATTGCGACTTGACTTTTTGTATCATCGATCTCATATGTACCCAAACAAAATTGAATTATTTAACCAAATAATGGTATTTGGGCTAATTTTTCAAATTTTGATCTTTGTCAGTCAAGCCTAGAATTAAAAAAAAAAAATCGTTATGATTTCTATGCGAATGACTTTTTTGTGGTCAAATTGATTGCGGCTTGACTTTTTTGTATCATCGATCTCATACGTACCCCAAACAAATTGAATTACTTTAATAACCAAATAATGGTATTTGGGCTAATTTTTCAAATTTTGATATTTGTCAGTCAAGCCTAGAATTTAAAAAAAATAATTATGATTTCTATGCGAATGACTTTTTCGTCGCCAAATTGATTGCGGCTTGACTTTTTTGCATCATCAATCTCATACGTACCAAAAATAAAATTGAATTATTTAACCAAATAATGGTATTTGGGCTAATTTTTCAAATTTTAATATTTGTTGTTCAAGCCTAGAATTAAAAAAAAAAAATCATTAGGCCTATGATTTCTATGCAAACAACTTTTTTGTCGTCAAATTGATTGCGACTTGACTTTTTGTATCATCGATCTCATATGTACCCAAACAAAATTGAATTATTTAACCAAATAATGGTATTTGGGCTAATTTTTCAAATTTTGATCTTTGTCGGTCAAGCCTAGAATTTAAAAAAAAAAATCTATGCGAATGACTTTTTTGTCACCAAATTGATTGCGGCTTGAGTTTTTTGTATCATGGATCTCATATGTACCCAAAAAAATTGACTTATTTAACCAAATAATGGTATTTGGGCTAATTTTGTCAAATTTTGATATTTGTCGTTCAAGCCTGGAATTTAAAAAAAAATTGTTATGATTTCTATGCGAACAACTTTTTTTGTCGTCAAATTTTTTGTATCACCAATCTCATATGTACCCCCAAAAATGAATTATTTAACCAAATAATGGTATTTGGGCTAATTTTCCAAATTTTGATATTTGTCGGTCAAGCCGAGAATTAAAAAAAAATTGTTATGATTTCTATGCGAATTACTTTTTTGTGGTCAAATTGATTGCGGCTTGACTTTTTTGTATCATCGATCTCATACGTACCCCAAACAAATTGAATTACTTTAATAACCAAATAATGGTATTTGGGCTAATTTTTCAATTTTTGATATTTGTCAGTCAAGCCTAGAATTTAAAAAAAATAATTATGATTTCTATGCGAATGACTTTTTCGTCGCCAAATTGATTGCGGCTTGACTTTTTTGCATCATCAATCTCATACGTACCAAAAATAAAATTGAATTATTTAACCAAATAATGGTATTTGGGCTAATTTTTCAAATTTTGATATTTGTCGTTCAAGCCTGGAATTAAAAAAAAAATTGTTATGATTTCTATGCGAACAACTTTTTTTGTCGTCAAATTGATTGCGACTTGACTTTTGTATCATCGATCTCATACATACCCAAACAAAATTGAATTATTTAACCAAATAATGGTATTTGGGCTAATTTTTCAAATTTTGATATTTGTCGGTCAAGCCGAGAATTTTAAAAAAAATCGTTATGATTTCTATGCGAATGACTTTTTTGTCGTCAAATTGATCGCGGCTTGACTTTTTTGTATCATCGATCTCATACGTACCAAAAAAACTTGAATTATTTAACCAAATAATGGTATTTGGGCTATTTTTTCAAATTTTGATATTTGTCGGTCAAGCCTAGAATTAAAAAAAAATCATTAGGCCTATGATTTCTATGCAAACAACTTTTTTGTCATCAAATTGATTGCGACTTGACTTTTTGTATCATCGATCTCATATGTACCCAAACAAAATTGAATTATTTAACCAAATAATGGTATTTGGGCTAATTTGTCAAATTTTGATCTTTGTCGGTCAAGCCTAGAATTTAAAAAAAAATAGTTATGATTTCTATGCGAATGACTTTTTTGTCGCTAAATTGATTGCGGCTTGAGTTTTTTGTATCATCGATCTCATATGTACCCACAAAAATTGAATAACTTAACCAAATAATGGTATTTGGGTTAATTTTTCAAATTTTGCTATTTGTCGGTCAAGCCTAGAATTTAAAAATAAATAAATTATGATTTCTATGCGAATTACTTTTTTTGTGGTCAAATTGATTGCGGCTTGACTTTTTTGTATCATCGATCTCATACGTACCCCAAAAAATTGAATTACTTTAATAACCAAATAATGGTATTTGGGCTAATTTTTCAAATTTTGATATTTGTCAGTCAAGCCTAGAATTTAAAAAAAAAATATTATGATTTCTATGCGAATGATTTTTTTGTCGTCAAATTGATTGCGGCTTGACTTTTTTGCATCATCGATCTCATACGTACCAAAACAAAATTGAATTATTTAACCAAATAATGGTATTTGGGCTAATTTGTCAAATTTTGATATTTGTCGGTCAAGCCTAGAATTAAAAAAAAAAAATTGTTATGAATTCTATGCGAACAACTTTTTTTGTCGTCAAATTGATTGCAGCTTGACTTTTTTGTAACATTGATCTCATACGTACCCAAACAAAATTGAATTATTTAACCAAATAATGGTATTTTGGCTAATTTGTCAAATTTTGATATTTGTCGGTCAAGCCTAGAATTTAAAAAAAATATTTATGATTTCTATGCGAATGACTTTTTTGTTGTTGCCAAATTGATTGCTGCTTGACTTTTTTGCATCATCGATCTCATATGTACCCTAACAAAATTGAATTATTTAACCAAATAATGGTATTTGGGCTCATTTTTAAATTTTGATATTTGTTGGTCAAGCCTAGAATTAGAAAAAAAAATTGTTATGATTTCTATGCGAATTACTTTTTGTCCCCAAATTGATTGCGGCTTGAGTTTTTTTGTATCATCGATCTCATATGTACCCACAAAAATTGAATTACTTAACCAAATAATAGTATTTGGGCTAATTTTTCAAATTTTGATATTTGTCGGTCAAGCCTAGAATTAAAAAAAGAAATTGTTATGATTTCTATGCGAACAACTATTTTTGTCGACAAATTGATTGCGACTTGACTTTTTTGTATCATCGATCTCATACGTACCCAAACAAAATTGAATTATTTAACCAAATAATGGTATTTGGGCTAATTTGTCAAATTTTGATATTTGTTCGTCGAGCCTAGAATTTTTTTAAAAAATCGTTATCTCATACGTACCCAAACAAAATTTAATTATTTAACCAAATAATGGTATTTGGGCTAATTTTTCAAATTTTGATATTTGTTGGTCAAGCCTAAAATTTAAAAACAAAGTCGTTATGATTTCTATGCGAATGACTTTTTTTTATCATCGATCTCATACGTACCCCAAAAAATTGAATTACTTTAATAACCAAATAATGGTATTTGGGCTTATTTGTCAAATTTTGATATTTGTCAGTCAAGCCTAGAATTAAAAAAAAAAATTATGATTTCTATGCGAATGACTTTTTTGTGGTCAAATTGATTGCGGCTTGATTTTTTTTGTATCATCGATCTCATATGTACCCACAAAAATTGAAATACTTAACCAAATAATGGTATTTGGGCTAATTTGTCAAATTTTGATATTTGTCGGTCAAGCCTAGAATTACAAAAAAAAATTGTTATGATTTCTATGCGAACAACTTTTTTTGTCGTCAAATTGATTGCGACTTGACTTTTTTGTATCATCGATCTCATACGTACCCAAACAAAATTGAATTATTTAACCAAATAATGGTATCTAGGCTAATTTTTCAAATTTTGATATTTGTTGGTCAAGCCTAGAATTAAAAAAAAAAATCATTATGCTTTCTATGCGAATGACTTTTTTGTCGCCAAATTGATTGCGGCTTGAGTTTTTTGTATCATCGATCTCATATGTACCCACAAAAATTGAATTACTTAACCAAATAATAGTATTTGGGCTAATTTTTCAAATTTTGGTATTTGTCGGTCAAGCCTAGAATTTTAAAAAAAATTGTTGATTTCTATGCGAATGACTTTTTTGTCACCAAATTGATTGCGGCTTGATTTTTTTTGTATCATCGATCTCATATGTACCCACAAAAATTGAAATACTTAACCAAATAATGGTATTTGGGCTAATTTTTCAAATTTTGATATTTGTCGGTCTAGCCTAGAATTTAAAAAAAAATGTTATGATTTCTATGCGAATGACTTTTTTTGTCGTCAAATTGATTGCAGCTTGACTTTTTTGTAACATTGATCTCATACATACCCAAACAAAATTGAATTATTTAACCAAATAATGGTATTTGGGCTAATTTTTTTTATTTTGATATTTTAGAATTTAAAAAAATTAAAAAATTCTATGCGAATGACTTTTTTTGTCGCCAAATTGATTTCAGCTTGACTTTTTTGTATCATGGATCTCATACGTATCCAGTTTTTTTTAAAATTTAATCATATAATGATATTTGGGTCCATTTTCCAAATTTCGGCATTTGGCGGTCAGGCAAATTAAAAAAAATCCTAATGATTTCTATGCGAGGAATATTATATATAATTGTTGTCGTCAAATTGATCTCATAGGTAACTAAAAAGGTGATAAAACAACAAAATGCAACTACTGGCATTTTTTAAACTGGAAATGCAAGTGAGTGGCAGTAACAAAACAAGTAAATAAAGATGAAGAATATTTGACAAAAATAATCACACTAGAGTTAAGATTACATTATGTTGATATCCATGCTGATCAAATTACGGGCAAAATATCTGTTTTCAATCGACTATGAAAACTAATCTCAGTCATTCAATGCATCGCGAGACTGCCGAATTATCGCTGTCAATCGAAAGCAATCAATTAGCGTTTGTTTGGACTGTCGGTATTACAAAGACGAATTTACAAAATTATTAACTTTAATCGATCGCGGCTATTCCGTTCAAAACGCGCATGTGTGTAATGCCTTGTTTTACATGTAAACAATAATATCATATGCCGCCGGGCGATCAGCTGATCGATGTTGAGAGAACACAATGCGCATGCTCTAATCAGTTTCGTTCATCTCTCGTCGGTGATGGCGTAACGAATAAGATAGCCAAGTCGGCCCTCGTGATTGTGAGGATTGTTTGTTTGTTTCGTTTTAACATTATGCATACATTAGGAAGTTCAAAATGCTGTTTTGGAATTCAATCAGGCAACTTTTAAATTTGACTATCATGTCACACTTTGTGTACGCAACTTCATGGAAGGACCCATGTTCATCTTATTTGAACTGTTTATGTAAAGATTATTACATTACTGTTTCTGCCTATTCTTCTTTGTATATTGTGCATTTTGAGTACAAGTGTGTTTAAATGTGCACTTCACTCAAACTTTCACCAGCCCCATTCCATTTAAATGGAATTTGCATTTCAACTCTTGCTAATTAATAGACAAGCATGTCTATATAAATTACATGCTACAATTGTATTGGTGACAAACGTAATGATATACCACTAATGAGTACTGACTCTTGTCCCTGCGTAGAAAGGCAACATTTTTCTTACCCGCATGGTCCCCGCTAAGTCCTAGGTCCCCTAGGGCCAAGGTTGCAACCGGAAAGTACATTAATCAAATCAAACTTTTTACCTTCACACACCTAAATACACTCTCCAGGCCACATCAAACACTAACAGCAGCTCTGTCAGCAATTCATTCTTATGGTTGAATCAAATACAAAGCAAACCCTTTAGAACAAACAAACGGGTTTCAAATATTATCTCCCACACAATAAATCCAAACCACTTCATAATCATTTCATTTTCATACCATCACTCTCCGCCCGTCCTCCATGATTCTGGTCAGATCCTAACATATCATGTTAAAACCAATACAATGTCAATAACCGCCCTATTGATAACCATTAAATCTGACACTGCTAAACCCCATCAACCGCGAAACTCGAAAACCGCGAAACCCGAGAACCGCTCTAGTTTTACAATTGTATTACATGGGATGTATGAACTTACACCTATAAGGATTAGATTAAGAAAAATCAGCCCTCTTTGTACAACAAAACGTCGATTCAAAAATAATGCTGATCTCTGGCAGATCAGCATTTTACGTCCGACAGTATCCCCCTGCAGTACGCGTGACACATAACGCGAACCTTGTATGCATAGAGGGCGGGTTTTTTTTCAAAAAATAGCGATGGTATTGTTTTAATCAAGTTTTGCTCTGTTTTTTGTTAGTATGGAAACAACAATAATGGCAATTTTTAATGTTCATCTTGAATTCTGAAGTTAATTTTTAAACATTTAAAATTGTCAACACCACTTAATGTCCCTATACGTTAATCCAGATGGTGCCTATCTTGACTAGCTTTAGTCCGTCCTAAGCTTGACTAGTGTAGGCTAGTCGCTGGAGTTAGTCCAAGCTAGTCAGGCTGAGCTGGACTAACCTTACGCTAGTCAAGTCGGCCATAACCTATCCAGCAGGCTAGACAAGTTTAAGCTAGTCCAACAGGCTTGACTAGCCTGCTCGACTAGTTTAAAGTTAGTCCAGCCTGTGCCTGACTAGTTTAAGTTTTCAGTGGGGGGAAGTAGGCAGAACTTGAATTCAAAATGTTTTGAAAAGATAATTTCTGTCAACTCTACGCGGAGGCGCGGCGGCGAATAGATCCTGGGGGCGGAAGTAAGCAGAACTTAAATTCAAAATCTTTTGAAAAGATTATTTCTGTCAATTCCACGCGGCGGCGAACGGAGCAGGAGCGGGCGTGATAAGGTATGCATAACTTGGTCTGTCAACTCCACGTGTCTTAGAATCGAAAATGTCTTTTTAAATACTTTTATATCATTTTAGATCCCGCGCCGTACGGAGGGGGTTACGGAAGTAGGCGGAACTTGAATTCAAAATGTTTTTAAAATATTATTTCTGTCAACTCTACGCGGCGGCGAATAGACCGGGGTGCGGAAGTAAGCAGAACTTAAATTCAAAATCTTTTGAAAAGATTATTTCTGTCAATTCAACGTGGCGACGAACGGAGCGGGGGCGGGAGTGCTAAAGTATGCATAACTTGAATTCAAAATCTTTTGTAAAGATTGTGTCTCTCAACTCCACGTGTCTCAACTTAATGAATCGTTGAAAAGTGCCGCTTTTCGGAAGTCATCATTTAGGAATTTTAGGCCAAAATGCAGTTTACTGCCAAAGGTGGTTAACCATTCAGTCAGTGTGTGTACTATTCTATGGGCACATATCATGACACCTTATGCGTCTATAAGAACCATTGGAGTTATGCAGCTCAAACATTGGAACATGACTATTTTAAGGAAGATCCAAACAGGATCATTTCTTACCAAAAAGGTTCATAAGGATCGTTGATTGTAATATAATATGGAAGGTTCATTATACTGATCCAGTGTAAGTACTCACGTGTACTTACACTGGATCAGTATAAGGATATATAATAATAATAGGATCATTTCTTTTTTCAACCAAATATTTGTGTCCAGCTTGCTATTAATCCAGTTTTGAACGTCTTTCCAGTACTTTAGAGTAAATTCACATTCCCAAAAGAGATGAACAAAGTTTTCGTCAACTTCATTACAAAAGGTACATTTCGGATTGACCGATTTACCCATTTTAACTAAAAGGGTATTTGTACAAAGGATTCTGTTTAAAAGGCAAAATTGGAACAAACGGAGTTTAACTTCCTGAGTACATTTCCAGTTATACTGACAAATATTCAACCATTCTTTTTCAGTTAAATTTATACCTAATTAAAAATGGTTCCATTTTTCAGTACATTTAAACTTAACCTTTAATCCAGTAATGTTATCAAATTGTTTACAACCTTTGGATTCCTTAAGAATCATACTGGTATGAAAACCTTGAAAAGGATATGGTATTGTGGTATTTGAAATACAAAGGAGATTTGAAAAAGCTTCATGAGTAGCTCTTTTCATCCCATGATATTGGAGAAAATTAATGTTGATATTATATTTATTTTAAATGTCCTTAAGTAATAGGAACTCTCCTTCTGTAGAAAGAAGATCATTAATGCATTTGATACCAACTTTCTCCCAACTTTTGTACAGTAGGCCTACACATCTATTCCCCACAACAATATTACTATTATTCCAAATACTGGAACACAAAACTTGTTCCCTATTTACAGGGTTGTGTTTTTAAGCATAATACTTCCATGCACACTTGTCCAAAAATCATTATGACAATCATGAATAATGTGGTTCCAATGTGGTGTCATATCGTCAGCCTGCTTCGATAATTGCCTAACTCACTTTTCAGCGAAATTGAGTTTTGCATAAATTATGACTTCATTACATTATGCACATGCTGTAATAATACCTAAGTCATTGACAAATCAAAAGTGTTGATAAATGCACAATTGCAATTCTGCCTAAGTCAGCATTGTGAGTTAGGCAGATTGTAATAATTATGTAAAATAATCCATGAAAATCAGAAGGGGTTTGTAGCTGGCCGATATATAGGGGAAAACATTCGTTTGATGTACGATTTGCTTTTTTTGACTGAAGAAACAAATATACCTGGATTGTTTTTATCAATAGATTTTGAGAAAGCTTTTGATTCTGTGTCACATTTATTTCTGAGAAAGGTTCTTCATAACTTTAATTTCGGCCCATCTATCCAAAAATGGGTTAAGGTGTTTTATAACCAGGCTTCAGCTTCAGTTCTAGTTAATGGGTTTTTGTCAGAGTCGTTCTTGGTTGGCAGAGGTTGTCGACAAGGCGATGGTTTGAGTCCGTATTTATTTCTTCTTTGCGCCGAAGTCCTTGGGTTAATGATTCGTAGCAATGAAAATATTAAAGGAATTTTAATTGATGACATAGAATTTAAGCTGTCTCAATATGCAGATGACACAGTAATTTTCCTAGATGGTTCAGAAAATTCAATGAATGCTGCATTTCGTACATTGGATGTTTTTGCAAACATATCTGGTCTTAAGGTTAATATTGAAAAAACACAAGCAGTGTGGATTGGTTCAAAAAGAGGTAGTAACGATGTTCTTTGTAAAAATATTAATGTAAAATGGGTTAATGAAGATGATACCTTCAAAACACTAGGTATTGCTTTTTCAACTAATATAGAGAGTATGATAAAGGCAAATTATGATGATGTTTTGGAATCAATACGGAAGTTAATACATAACTGGTCAAGAAGGAATCTTACCGTGTTAGGTAGAGTTACAGTAGTTAAGTCTCTCTTATTATCAAAACTTACTTTTTTAATCTTGACACTTCCGAATCCCTCAGAGGTATTTATAAAGGATCTTAACAGGTTGCTCCACAATTTTATATGGAAAGGGATGGATAGGGTCTCAAGAAATCAAATGATTCAAGATTACAGTAATGGGGGAGTAAGAATGGTAGACATCCAGGCTTACATACATGCTTTGAAATCAACTTGGATCAGAAGAATTTTGAAAGCAGGGGATCTTCAATGGGTGAAAATGTTTTACAAAGTAACACAAATTAATCATATTTTGGACATTGCAGGTGGATCTTCAGATATTATTAAGTTTTTAAAACGCTGGAATAAAATAAATTATTTTTGGAAGGATGTTTTCAATGCATGGAGTGAGATTGCAAGAAATAATCTGCCTAAGTTGAATACTGATTTTTTGAGGAATTCCATATGGTATAATGACAACATCAGACTCGGTAAAAAGACAATATACTATCGTCACTGGGTAAAAAATGGTGTAAACCTTGTTAATGATCTTATTGATGAAAATGGTGATTTTCTCTCCCTGGATGTGTTCAGGACAAAGTATAACATTCGGACCAACTTTCTAGAATATGGCGCAGTGATAAATTGTGTCAAAAAATCTTGTAATCATATTCTGAGGAACAATACGATCTGTATTCAGCGTCCGTTTATACCTTTCAATTTTGATATTGTGATACTTGATGATAAAGGATCTAGAAGGCTGTATGAAATCCTGATCTCATCTAGGGAGGTAAAAAGAAAATTTACTGAGAAATGGGAAATTAAGGTGAATACGAGGTATGATTATACCAAATGGTCAATTGTTTTTACCATACCTTTTAAATGTACTCAAGATACAAAATTAAGATGGTTTCAGTATCGTTTGACTCATAGAATTTTGGGTGTAAATTCTTTTTTGGAGAAAATTGGCAGGAAAGATTCAAATTTATGTACTTTCTGCAAAAACGCAGAGGAAACAATTGTTCATGTTTTTTGTGAGTGCCCAATCACATTAGCTTTATGGATAGATGTTGTTAACTGGGTAAACCAAAAGATTGATATTAGGTTAATTTTGGATAAGCAAATGCAACTTTTTGGAATTTTAGACAATACCATGGGTGCACTTAATGTTATATTATTAATATGTCGATTCCTAATATACAAGATGAAAATGAAGGAAGGAATACCAACAATTCAATTATTTGAGAGAGATGTAACAAAGTACATCGCTATGGAAAAATATATTTTTATCAAGAATGGGCTTACCGATAAATTTACCAAGAAATGGGATGATTTTTCGGTTTTATGTAATACATTATAATTCAGAGGTTTGATACTTAGGGGGTCGGGACGAGTAAGGTTATCTGTGGGAGAAGTTACGAAGGGTGTGTCTTCATGGCGAGACTGCGAGCGGGCGCATGGCTGTCTCTCGAATTGCTGTGGTGAATTGTATATTAATTCGGGTGACCGTGGTGCGTTCGCGAGTGGTTTCGTCATGGTATTTTTCTTTTAAAGAAAATTGTATTGTTTTTGAAGACGCTTTTTGGGGGTTTTTTTCTTCTCAGAGATGCTTTTGGTCCTGACCCCTTGGGAATGTGAACCCAATATGTGATTTTATTATTGTACTTATATCTGTGACGTGACATTTTAAAGCAGGGGTCTGGGGACCATTATTGTATGTTTTCTCTCCTTTCCACCAGACCCTAGTACAGGCAAAGAGAAACAATGAAAAAAAAAAAAAAAAAAAAATTATGTAAAATGTTTAAAATGGGTCATATTAACTCGTATTAGGCCTATAACATTTCACTTAAAGGTATATCCCCAACCTAATTCTATCCAATACTGCTCCTGTTGGAATTCACCTGTACTATTCATGGTGCAATTCATCATATCGTCAGCCTGCTTCGATAACTGCCTAACTCACTTTTCCTATTTTTGTTGTTTTCTCAAAACTAGAAAAAATGAGTTAGGCAATTATCGAAGCAGGCTGACGATATGAAAGATGATATCTTCACCTCATTTCACACCAGGATCATATGATGTAACTAATCAAATTTAAATTAAATTTCAGTAATTGATAACGCTCGCCATATCCCAGTAAACATCTTCCTTGCGATGTGCAGCTGTTGCCATATAATATTCCAGCACAGATTGAATCTCTCTTTCGGGAGCTTGAAGATTGAAAGGAAAATAGGTGTTGCCGACGCTTTGGAACCCGATTGTGTTGACGGAATAAATCGTATTCAAAATTAGAAACCAGCGTGATGCAGGGGGTAACTCTCGAGCTGCCGAAAGACAAATTCGAACAGATTTATGTCAAGAAGCTCGATACCTGTATCACCGATCCATTACGGTTCCGTTCCCTTTATATTCTGAGCTTTTTCTGACCACGGATATGCCCTGGTATCTGGGGTAATATATCTTGACTTTCTTTGGCTGATTTATTTGATTTATTGCACCACGCCTGTGTATTTTATAGCCCGGCTACTAGGATCGCTGGCCAAGCACTGCTCAAGGCCCTGCCGCGCCAGGGGTGGTATCCTGGTTTGGTCCATAACTTGGTACTAGCATGGTATTAGTGTGGACTTTATAACGTAATTATTACAGTTGTTGCTGTTTTTCTTGTGTTAATGTTCATAAATGAATAATGTTAATATTGTTTGCTAGTCGAACGAGTGAAATCCATAGGATATTTTGGAAATTAGCTAAACGTATTCTGACAGAAAATGTTCAAAGTTTACCTACACAAGTTTATTTAGATTCAATTAAATTGGATAATTTTCTGGGTGGAAAGAAGTCCAAAGTCTTACTTTTGAAAGTTGTTGTGTTGAGAAATTCACACTTTAACTTTCAATTTGTCATTGGAATTAGTACTATTTCAAAATATAAAGTTCAAATTTCACAAGAAATTACAATAATATAACAGATTTTAGTTTAAAATGTAGCCCAATGGGGCCAAAGACCAACATACTATGCCAATAAGGCACATAGCAGGAGTTGCGGGCGTGGTCACAGCGAGTGCCTTTTCTGGTCGTCTAGACCTGGTCTAGACAGACTAGTTGGTCCAGGGTGTATCACCCCATTCACACCATGTTCACACCATGTTCACACACAAATACTAGCGTGATAGCCAATTCAATATGTCAGCCCCTGTCAGACCATGGTCAGACAACATCTGAAACTTGGCTCAGACTTTACAGGAAGATAGAACGCAATGCACTGTAGATTGTATAGGTAGGTGTTCCAATTTCTGGCCCGAATTTCAACTTTATGTTTTCTATTCTACATGAAGGGTCATTCTTTAAATAGTCATGTTCCAAATTTTCAGTTGCATAACTCCAATGGTTCTTATTTTAGAAGCAGTGAAATTTGCCCATCAAGTAATACACAAACTAGCCGGGTGGTTAACCACCTTTGGCCGTAATTCACTGCATTTTAGCCTAAAATGTCTAAATGGAACATTATCTTGCGCCTATAAGAATTTACAGAAATAATGAGAAAAATACGGGTTTTCTTTTGATATCAAAATATGTTAAAACACAATCCTCGCTTAGAGGGGTTAAGTTTGAATGCAAGCAGAAATAAAGGAAGAGTATCATATTCATAAAGAGAATTGTGTCATAACAAAACATGCGCTTTCCGTTTTCTTGAAATCAAGTTTCAAGATCTGTTTTTATAACATAATAGTCATAATTATATTGTACATGCTTGTTTACATAAACAAACTCCCCAGAACAGTTAAGTTAAAGGTCCCAAATAGGAAGTTTATATCTAATTAAGAATAGACTTTATCACATCAAAGTCAACCAGGGGCAAAAAACAACTTATTTAGTAATGGATAATTAATTAATGATTAATAAATGATTTATTATGATTTATTAAATTAATGATTAATCAAATATCAATAATTAAGTATGAATAATTAAGTATGAATAATTAATTATCAATAATTAATTATCAATTATTAATTCATAAATAATTAACTAATGATTAATTAATAATAAATAATTAATGATCAATAATTAATAATAAATAATTAATCATTAACTAATTACTCATAGTTATTAAGCATCAATTTATAGTTAATGAATAATTAATCAATTACTATACTAATTACTAACTTTGTTACTAACTTTTCAATCGCAATCTTTAAGTTTTAGCCATTGACGTGGCACATCAAATACACAAACCGTTCATTATAATTAGTTGCTACATGGATATACACCATAAAACACTAATGCATGATTTACAGTTCGTCATTTATAGTTTTCCATTATTATACATGGGGGGAAAGCAGAGTTAGGTTTGAATTCATGTTAATTATTGAATCGTTAAGTTTGGTGTTAATTGTGCTTATTTTAGTGAAGGGATATTTGTTGCTCGTCCGTGAAGAAAATTTGGAAAAATTACTAAAAAAATAGCGTCTGGTGAGAAATGCATTGTGGGTCAAATTGTGTAATATCTGGTAATATATCGCGATGCATCGTGGGATATAACTCGCGCGGAATTTAATTTTCAATCCTGATAAAGTCATTACATTTTACGACCCCTGTTACGAGACAGACATAGCTTCAATCGATATGGCTAGTCACAGACTATCTGTGGGCTAGTTAGCCGTCCCTGTAGAAACCCAACGATCACATAACCCTGATAACGGGTTGACCTATTTGACCTCGACCTCGTTCACTTGTCAGCATTAACTCTCTGTGTGCAGTGACAGTTAAGAATCAGACATGGCACTATTATAGATAATAATGTCCAGAGAATGTCCAGAGAATATGTACATGTAGTATGGTTCAAACCTCATTTTTGGTGGACGAGTAAACTCGGACACCATAGTTTTCAAATGAAAGGTCACCGATCATTATTATTGTTTCAATTAGCTAGTGGTGACGTGAAACGTTACAACTATTGTATTTACTAATAATATAAATTGTATTATACATAAAGGAAGAAGTATTGATAGGAAAACGAACTTTATCTGTGGTTTCAGGCAATTTGAGCTTTTTAATATGAGTCGGCAGTTCTAAACTGGTACAGTAGTTTGGTATAAAATGCTAAAATATCGAATTATCGCATTGAAAAATTCAAGATTGTCAGTGCGAAATTAGTATTTTAATGATATTTTATATTAAATGTGTCTATTACCGTCAATAAATGGCTTTAATGGACAATTATGCAGTTTAAATATCACAATCACATTTTAATTTGAACAACACTATACACTAGTGATCCTCTTGCCAACTTCCACAAAATTCAATGTGGCATGCGCATATCGATAAACAATGTTTTTCGATCGAAAAACATTGTTTATCGATATGCGCATGCCAGTTATCATTTAGAAATTTCTGCACACGGGGTTCCCAACGCCCGTTGATCTCTGTTGAAAATTCCCATAGCGTTACGCTGCCGATAATGAGCTAATTGATATTCATAAGGTGATTTACTACGGCGATTTTACATAGGGATTTTGAATCGCTCGATAAAATCATGAATTGTAATGCTTTTACATCATGAATCTTAATAGGAAACATGAATTTATTGGTATAAAATGTACAATGAACACAATGGTAATAGGGTCTGATGGCTTGATACTTTGTTGACAAAAGAGTGATAACTTGCCAGCTTCTGTGGGGGGGGGGGGCAAATACTTTTGCGCGGCAGTGCATGTGACCAACACACATGTAGATGGACACTCGTTTCAAAATAACCCGCCAAATGGGTTTTTTCATACTTTGAACGTTAAAGGTCTCTTTGTATTAAAGGTCGTGCATTGAATTGATCTTAACAACGAATACGGGAATGAGAACCTTTTGTTACCTGCATGCATGAGTGAAGTGGATTCCCTCTATTCCAGGGCTGTCAACTCTCCCGCCTTGGGCGGGAGTCTCCCGCCTAGACTAACTTTCTCCCGCACGCCCGCCTAGCATATAAAATCTCCCGCAACAAAAATGTATCAATTAAAATGTTCATCATATCAACGCGTATATTTCCTTCGTTGATAATGTAGGTCTGTTGCTCTACCAATTAATCAGGTTGATTTATATAACCATATCCAGTCCTAAACCATTTACCGTGGCTACTTTATTAGACCCTATCTCTCAAACCGCATCAACTCGGTACTTATAAAACCACATAAACCCCCTACAACTGCCCGCCCCCGCCCCCCCCCCCCCCCCCCCCCCCATTGCAACTACACCAACCAGGTGGATTTATAACCCTCCTATCCATTTCCCGTGGCTACTTCATTAACTCTTAACCTTATCCTCAAACATTTCCCGTGGTTTTACCCTCCCCATACACCACCCAAACCACAATCAAGGAAAATAATAGTTGGCACACTTGATACAATTTAATACTACTATCCCTGTGCTCACAACAGAGAACCGACTTGGGACATAGCACTCTTTAATAGCACGCAGAGGTCTCCCCCTCTCTCTCATCCTCCCCCCCCCCCCCCCCCCCATCAATCTATGTTGAGAGAGCTGCGAAAGCTTCTGATGACATGTGGCTCGGATCAACATTGCCTCGGGGGAGAGGGGCACTTTTTTCCTTAATTGGGACAAAGTGTGCCAACCTTTTTTTCCTTGATTGCAGGTTGATTTATAATCACAACCCCTCCCTAACCATTTCCCGTGGCTACTTCATTAACCCTCGGTCCCTTAGATTGTTTGGCATGCCAACTTTAAGTAAAGAAACCAGGTTGCTTCATTAACCCATTTCCCGTGGTTTTACCCCCCCCCCCCCCCCAACATGACACCAAATATCCCTACCAACAGGCCTATTCCCGTGTGCGTGTGGCTTCTGCGCCATGTGTAGGAGTGCGTGTGCCGCGGCAGTGAGCCCTTGCGCAAACATGCACGCGACGCGTTACCACGGTAAAGATTACGCTGTGTAGTACGCGCAACGCACAATGTTGTTCAATTCTAGTGACATTTATGATCCAAATCTGATTTTTTTGCTGATTTTGGAGCCAATTGTTAACCAATTTCACTGAAATAAACTTTAACACCCTTCCCGTTATTTCCTCTATCTTTCATGCAAATTAGGCGCCACTTTGATTATAAGCAACGGAGAAATAAGGATAACAAACAAACAAACACACCCCCACACCGTTTCCAGATTTATAGTAAGACTAGCGGCGTACCCTCGCTACGCTCGGGTCCCCGCTAAATGGTTATGCCACATTACCTACCTCTGAAACCACATAAACCCCCTACAACCCCCCAACCAGGTTGATTTATAACCATATCCCTCCTAAAGGCATTATAATCCCCCTACAACCCCCCCCCCAATTATTAGGTTGATTTATAACCATATCCCTCCTAACCATTTACCGTGGCTACTTTATTTACAACCCCCCCCCCCCCCCCCCCCCCCCTCACTGCAACTACACCAACCAGGTGGATTTATAATCATAACCCTCCTAACCATTTCTCGTGGCTACTTCATTAACTCTTAACCCTACCCGAAAACATGTCCCGTGGTTTACCCCCCCCCCCCGGCCCCATACACACACCCAAACCAGGTTGATTATAATCTCAACCCTCCCTAAACCATTGTGGTTACGCTCGGGTCCCCGCTAGATGGTTATGCCACATTACCTACCTCTGAAACCACATAAACCCCTACAACCCCCCCCCCCCCCCAAAAAAACCCAGATTGATTGATAACCATATTCCTCCTAAAGGCATTATAAACCCCCTACAACTACCTCTGAAACCACATAAACCTCCTGGTTATACCACTACCTACCTCTGAAACCACATAAACCCCCTACAGCAACCCCAAACCAGGTTTATTTATAACCATATCCCTTCTAAAGGCATTATGAACCCCGCTACAACCCCCCTACCCCCAATCAGGTTGATTTATAACCATATCCCTCCTAAACCATTTACCTGTCTACTTTATTAACCCTACCTCTCAAACCGCATCAAGTTAACCCTCGGTACTTTTAAAACCACATACACCCCCTACAATTGCCCACCCCACTGCAACTACACCAACCAGGTGGATTTATAATCATAACCCTATGGTACCCTATAACCCTAACCATTTCCCGCGGCTACTTCATTAACTCTTAACCCTATCCTAAAACATTTCCCGTGGTTTTACCCCCACCGCCCCCCGCCCCCCCTCCCTCCATGCACACACCCAAACCAGTTTGATTTATAATCACAACCCTCCCTAACCCATTTCCCGTGGCTACTTCATTAACCCTCGGTCCCTTAGATTGTTTGGCATGCCAACTTAAAGTAAAGAAATCAGGTTGCTTCATTAACCCCCGCAAAACGCTACTTGTACCATTATAACCCTAGGCCTATCCTAAACCATTTCCCGTGGTTTTACACCCCCCCCCCCCCCCCCTGGTACTTACCCTACCAACACAGCCCCCCCCCCCCCCCCCCCCCTGGTACTTACCCTACCAACACAGGACTATTATAATAGCCATTTCCCGTGTGGCTTCTGCGCCATGTGTAGGAGTGCGTGTGCCGCGCGGCAGTCATCCCTTGCGCAAACATGCACGCGACGCGTTACCACGGTAAGATTATGCTGTAGTACGCGAAACGCACAATGTTGTTCAATTCTAGCGGCATTTATGAGCCAAATCTGAGAGGTTTTTTGCTGTTTTTGGAGCCAATTGTTAACCAATTTCACTGAAATAAACTTTAACACCCTTCCCGTTATTTCCTCTATCTTTCATGCAAATTAGGCGCCACTTTGATTAAAAGCAACGGAGAAATAAGGATAACAAATAAACAAATAAACAAACACACAAACAAACAAACATACACCGTTTCCAGATTTATAGTAGGATGTATAGTAAGATACAACCACTAACATTTTCGAATTTTTGCTATAAACATCAAGAGATGGCGCCCTACGTTTTCCTACATTTGTATCAGACGACGCTGGCCACGCGTCTCGGACGACCAATGGCAACGGGAGTGCACCATTTTGAAACATTTTTAACAGTCATCGCCCGGTTAACGATAAAAATAATTTAAAAAATAGCATTAACAACGGTTTTGGATTGGAAAAAAATCGTCTAACCTATGAATGATGAACTTTTCAAAATGATAAGATTAACATTCGCGATTACGTGTTATTCCAATACGAATTCAAAATTTAGGTTTCGCGTGGCCACCGTCGTCTGATTTGTATGGCCTCATATCTAATTTCTACGGTATACGGTTACAAACACCGCATAATAATGTGCTTTCACGAACCCCATTCCCGGACCTTATTATTCCAAATCCCGTTCCACATTATAGGCTAAAGTATCCTAAATCCGCACGAATGAAACGTGGCGGATACAGGGGAGGGGGGTGGGCAGAGGCGTCAGCCCCGTAAATTTTAATCCTGGATCCGCCACTGGTTCAATATACATGTATATATAGTTGCTTTATAGAGCAACCAAGCACACTTTGATTCAGCATTTTCACTGCAAACATTTGGTCTGCCTATGTTAAAAAACGGGTAAAACCAAACCAGAAAAAATGTTGTTTGAGCGGCTATCTCTACTTCTTGTCTGTGTGGGCTTGGTAGCACCAGGCATTAGCGGCTCATGTTGTTCTGACTATTGGACAGGGTACTCTGGAAGCTGTTATCGCTATTTTGACAGTCATAAAAGTTGGAATGATGCAAAATATTATTGTCGTGGCCAAGGTGGTAATCTTGTCGGGATAAGTAGTCGCGCAGAAAACGACTTTGTGAGTTACTTGGTAGCCGGCCCGCAGAATAGTGGCGCAGGAGATCGAGTTTGGATCGGCTTAAACGATATTGCAAGTGAAGGGCATTTTCGCCAGATCGATGGATCTTCTCACAGTTATCACAACTGGAAACATGGGGAGCCAAACAACAAAAAATCAGAAGATTGTGTAGAGACCAACGCTTCGGGACGTGGATTGTGGAATGACGAGGGTTGCAGTTCGAGTAAGGGATTTGTTTGTGAGAAGTAACAAATGTGATTTGCTAAATATATCACAAGCATTTATTCACAGTAGTATAAAATCCATGACCAGATTGCAACTATTTGGATCTGGTTTAAAACCAATCGTATATAATCTCACTAATAACAATATGGACAATTCAGTCAGTCTAAGTTATATCACAACTGCAGTCTGAACTGAATGCAGTGACTTCAAAATGAACAAAATGTATTGTTATATATCAATACAATCCCTCTGAGTTTCTCATTGACATTGATGGCTTACTGAATCACACATGATTGCCTGCCGATTCATTATATAGACACATGATTGCCTATGCCTACAGATTCGTAAAAAATCTGATCCCCTACGAATTCATAGAAACTGTTTGCCTATAGATTCACATAGACCATCCCCCGATTGCCTACAGATT
This sequence comes from Ophiura sarsii, assembly GCA_035610835.1. Lineage (NCBI taxonomy): Eukaryota > Metazoa > Echinodermata > Ophiuroidea > Amphilepidida > Ophiuridae > Ophiura > Ophiura sarsii. The sequence goes on along the minus strand of CM069445.1, from coordinate 28,210,519 downwards.
CATATTGACACTGACTGCCTATTCTCTGCCCCCCCCCCCCCCCCCAGGAAAAACGCAGTAACTACATTTTTGATGAACTGAGAAAAATACAATTATGTGTTTTTTGCACTGTATGCCTCTGAAGAGTTTGTTTAATTCAAGAACATAACTATACTATGGTACAAGTACTGGTTATACAAACATCTTTATTCATACTTATCAACTGCAAGAAACACATACAGATTCGGACAGAAACTGAGTGCCTACATCAGATTCGGAAAGAAACTGATTGCCTAAAAGATTCGCACAGAAACTAATTGCCTATACAGATTCGCACAGAAACTGATTGCCTACAGATTCGGACAGAAACAGATTGCCTATATACAGTCTACAGATTCGCACAGAAATTGCTTGCCCAAAGATTCGGACAGAAACGGATTGCCTACAGATTCGCACATGCAACTACTTGCCTACAGATTCGCACATAAACTGCTTGCCTACAGATTCGCACATAAACTGCTTGCCTACAGAATAACATAAAAACTGATTGCCTATATTAGCACAGAATGCCGCTTGCATACAGATTCGCACAGAAACTAATACTGATTCGCACCGTCATAAATTGATTGCTTACAGATTCGGACAGAAAATGATCGTTTACAGATTCGGATCGACAGACACTGATTGCTTAAAGATTCGGACAGACACTGATTGCTTACAGATTCGGACAGAAAATGATCGTTTACAGATTCGGATCGACAGACACTGATTGCTTACAGATTCGGACAGAAAATGATCGTTTACAGATTCGGATCGACAGACACTGATTGCTTACAGATTCGGACAGAAACTGATTGCTTACAGACCGGGCTTACAGATTCGGACAGAAACTGATTGCCTACAGATTTGCACTAAATCTCTGCCACAGACTGGTGTTATTGTTAACATGAAACTTAAACTTTAATGTGCCGCTATAATAGTTAACCTATTTTATGTATTTGGTATGTATATGAAATCTATGGTGTTCTGTATAATTGTTGCCATTAAGATGTATCCTTTTAGAGAATTATCTCCTAGATATATTGGGATTTCTATTCCAAAATTAATGAGCAATTATGTTTTTCAATTTCTGGTTATATGTAGCCGGTATAAATAGTGGTATTTCTTTGTTTCGGACTAGGGAGCTTCTTAACACTTTCCAGTCGGCTATTAGTTTTACCATATTATACAAAACAGATTTTTTTAGAAACATTTCCCAATTTTCATAGTCTATCTCAATTAAGGATTACTGAACCAACACTAGGCAATGCATTTTTCATGTTGATTCCAAATATGGTAATGAAATTCAATAGAAATAATAGGCGTATACGACGGGTATTAAACAAATTATAAATATTTTAAACAGGTTCGCCGTCGTGGATGGGGTACCCTGTCCTCCACGACGGCGAACCTGTTGAGAATATTTATAATTTGAAATTCAATAATGTTGACATTTTTGAAACATTTTGTGAACTTGTGTAATGTCATTTGCAGACGCCTGCCGCGTGGAAGGTGTTATTATAGCCACAAATTACAAAAACATAATTGTTTAATATATTTTGATACAGAAATCACTGTAGATTTCATTTACAAATCATATGGGACAAAATAGCGGTACTTAAGCACCTTTAAATGTATATGTGATCTTTTTCAGGGGACGCCCTCAATCCTCGAGAAGAAAAAATGGAAGCAGATTTTCTTGCAGGTTTACATTTCTGATCATATATCATGAATATATTCCAAGTTACAGAGCGATACAATTCCTATTAATTACCTCAAAATTATGGTTTTAGAGTGAATTTTAGAGTAAAAAATAAACTGTCCGTTAACCTGACAGTTTGTTTTCACTCTAAACCCATGATTTTGAAGTAATTAAGAATCGTATCGCCCTGTTACCATGGTAACTTGGATTGTATGTACGATTTATGATCAGAATGTAAATATGCAAAAAAATCTGCATGCTTCCAATTTATTTTTCCGAAGATTGAGGCCGTCCCCTGGAAAAGACTCACATAATATTTTTCATAATTCCTACAGCAAAATGGCTGCTCGACTATCTAACAAAGATTGCTAATAAATGATGTAACTGAAAATCTCCTGCTGACTCAGAAATAAATTTACTTGTATAAAACGTGTGAAACTTGCATAAACTTTCATTAAACTGAGAGACTGTGCATGTCACTGTTCAAGTTACTGGTTTTGAAATGAAGGTAAACCTGGTAAAGCAAAACATCAGTATTAACACTTCCCACGCTGCTATTAGTTTTACCGTCATACAAAACAGTTTTTCAGACACCTTTCTCAACTGTTAACGTCTATCTCAATAAGTACTGAATCAATACTAGGCATGTTTGTACTTATTTTGAAACATTTTGGAACTGTCGTCTGTCACGTAGACGACTGCAGCGTGAAAAGTGTTAAAGTGTTAACATCAAGTACGAGGGTAAATAACGGTATCGGATTCCCTCTTTCAACCAACTATGTAGAGGAGGGGTAACATTTAGAGAAATTAATTTTCAAAACAATCACATGCGAAATATATGCAGGTGCCAATAAGAACTCATGCTATCCAACCAAATTTTATATGTTAAAGGGGGTGTTATACCCACAAAATATGAAATTTATAAAGCGCTGCTGTAACTTTTGAACTATTAGTATTAATGTGATTAAAGTTCAAAAAGTAAATTTTGGAAAGGAAATGAGTCAGAGAATCCATTTTTGGTACCAAATTTCACTTACAAATTCTGATTCTTTTTAAAATTCGAAAGGAAAAAAAAATCACTTTTTTGCTCAAACACTTTCGGACAACGTAGCAAAATCAGTGTTTGGTTGTTGTTTTTACCTCAAAAAATACAATTTCATATTTGTTGGGTTAACACCCCCTTAAGCTTGTAAGTTATTGATATATCGGAAAACGACCCACACTAATCAGTATTTGAACTTTCAATCAGCTCACCCTCTCTATCACAAACTCGGCGTCATCATGTCATAAGAACATTATTAGACCGGAATGAAATAGTTGTGACGGAAGCAGCGGACAAATTAGTTGAAGAAGAGACCATCAAATCGGCACTTAAAACGTGTGGCTACCCGGAGTGGTCGTTTGATAAAGTCAAAAACAAATGTCCAAACCAAAAGTGAGACCCAAAGTCAGCAAAAAGACGACTGCCATAGACAAAAAATCGGTCACCTTCGTCACCCTCCCATACATACAAGGTGTCACTGAATCGGTTCAGCGCATACTGAGGAAGCACAATATCAGTACGGCAGTAAAACCTCACACCAGCCTTAAGAAAATCCTTGTCCACCCCAAAGACAAGCTCGACAGCGATGATAAGGCGGGTGTTGTGTACGAAATCCCCTGTTCCAATTGTGCAAAAACTTACATTGGCGAAACAGGTAGAAAGTTCGGCACGAGAAAAAAAGAACATACAACTGAAACTGCTAAAACGAGCACTCGCAATTACACTCGGTCCGCGAGAAAGGAATCTCTAAGTGCAGAGTTGAAATCCTCGGTAGCGGAACACGCAGCTAAAGAGAACCATGTCACCCAATGGGAGGAGTCAAAAATCATAGCCAGAGACGAAACCAGAAATACCAGATGGATTCGCGAATCTATCTGGATTAGGAGGAGAGGCGGCAACAACCAACAAAAGCACCTTATGAACGGCGACGAGGGGGCTTACCAACTCAGTCATCTTTACGACCCACTGATCCAGAGTACGTCATCATCAACATCTGATGACGTCATCAAAAAACAGACTAGAAACACTAGCTCTGGATCAAACACAATCCACTGAGGAAGACAACAGACATGCTGTTGAAACCCGTATGGAAAAATAGTAAGTTTCCATTCTGGAATTTTTCTACGAAAAAATCATAATGTTCTTTTGAATTCCTGATGAAACTATTTCATGATTTTAGTAATCCTACATGATTACATAGGCCAAGGGAATAACATCAACTTGAGTGCCTCTTTCCATAAGTAACACATGGTACAGTGTAAAACCCGAGAAAAGTGCTTCCCGTAAGACATTCCGTTACCCATATCGTGTTGGAGCATGCGATTGGTATAGACATGTGGGGTATTGTCTCCTCGATAAGAATATCGCTGTTGGTAAATTAAAATCGTGTGCTAATTAGCTTTAATTAACCAAAATAAAGAACCAATACCTAAATTTAATGCAGCTAGTATATACTATTTTAGCAACACTACTCTATTGAATTTACGGCGAACTCACTAATGTGTCTCTTTGTGCTGCTATTGAATGGAGATGCCACCTCCAGTTCGAATCCCATTGATCATGAATATTTTAAAGGAAACAAACCGCGAGTTCCTTTTAGGAATATTTACTGGTATTGTTCTCAGGTATGCAGCTATCGCTCGTAAATCCGACGTCATCTGTGAACTAAAGTGTGACACGGAGGGACTGGATTCTCTGAATCGTCCGATAGCTACGGACGAGTTAGGGACTGACACGGTTATTTTATTGAATAATTTTAGAAGCATAATCAAAGCTACATGTAGCTACTTGGCAATAAGGATATCGATTTAAAATGATTATGAGTTAACAGTTTCATGTTTGGAAAAGGGACGAGATGTCTATTTATTTATCTATTTATTTCCTTTATATTAAAACAAGTGATCGCAACCAATATCGAGGTCCGTATTTTATTATGTTATAACTACATTATTAATTTCATAAAATCCTAAATAAAAATCAAATAATTAAATATTTGGCATTCTCATTTTTGGTCGCGGGCGGGAAACAATACGCCTAAACACAGAAGAGTCCATTTTAATTGGCCTAGAACACCTCGAGTCATTATATTGATGCTAACTTCGGGATTATTTAATTTAAATATGCTAATTTATGCTTTTATAAGAGATACGACTTCGTGTTGGTATATAATTTGTTTCCCGTAAGCCACCCACAGTTTCAGTAATCTCTTTAGCGGTATTTAATTTGTTTGTGGTTTCGGATTGTTATCTCAGCAGTTGAGGATCCTGAGGAAAACCCACGTTAAATGCTGTGAAATGTATGCCAAGATCTATATGGCCTTTTTTAAATGAGGTTAATTTGTCTTTGAGATACTTTAAAAAATGTGTTGTAATTGATTCACCGTCAATACAAATGACTCGTGGAGGCAGATCCCTAGTGCTAGACTCATTGAACTGCATATAAATCTCATATGGTAGTATTCAGGTCACTTACTTAACAACCAATGATTCCCCCTACAACAAGCCATAATAGGCCTATGCCTTAAATTTCAATTTCAATTGCCACTGAACCATGCACTTAAAACAATATTGGTCTAGGATCGATAAACTTTGTGTGTATAGTTATCAATCGACCACTCTTCATTTGAATAAAATAAACAAATAAAAACGTAAGACATAAAAATAAAGCCCCTTTTCAGGGTCAATTACACCAAGTCATTTGTTTACGTGTTTTGTGTCACTTTCGTGGTCATTTGATACAACAAATGGGTGACTAAAAACAAGAAATGTAACTTTATTTAAATTGGAGTTGGTGTATAGTTGGCTATCATGGAAAGGGGTTGTTTTTAAGAGTGCATAAGGCAGTCTTCCTACATATGGTGCACACGATAGACGAATTACTCTAGCTCCAGTTCGAGGCCCGCCCATGCAAGGACGATAACTAGGGGTCGAACGGGTTGGTCCATATCTTTGAAAAGGCATACATTAGGAATGTTTGTAAATAACCATTATTTTTTTATTTTTTTTGTAAATATGTCGTTTACTCTCCTATCCCGGCTGGTCCTAATTAAGTTTAGAAACTGTTGCACACCAATAACACTAAAAATAGGTGTAAATTCACGCACGGTGCTGTTTATATGGATATTATGCTCAGGTGAAGATATCAAAGATAGCAATATAGCATGTTATCTGAAGATAGCAATGTAGTATATTAGTATACTATCTACTTAAGATAGCAATATAACATACAGTTATCTACTAAAGATAGTAATGTGTTCTATGTTAATGGGTACTATCTACTGAAGATAGAAATGTAACGCCGGGTGTTTATCTACTGAAGAAAGCAATAATATTGGGTTATATCTAAGTGATGAATGCAATAGTGCTATCTACTGTAGATAGCAGACATCCGAGTTGTAATGGTTTGTGTGTTTGTTTGTTTGTTTATTCGCGAACTGCACTACACCTTAATCAGCTTTAAACTAAGGCCTCCTCCATGCAACAACAAAACATTCAGAGATTTTTGTTATTCTCCAAAAGAACTATATGGTCACGCGTTATGAACTCGCCTCCCAATAGGGTGGTGCTGTTACATTTTTAGCTTCATGCTGTCATTTTCCTCAAATATTTTTAAAACCATAAAAGCTATCTCAACAAATTTGGTATCATTTTAAAGCCCTAATAACAAGCTATCTGCCTGCCAAATGGCAATGGTATAGCTAATACAGAAAAGGAGATACAGCTGTTTGATGTTTGGGGACCAGGGGTGTTGCTGGAAGGGGTGCCGCCTGTACAAACTCAATGGGGATAATCCCATGCTTTGTTCTTTTTACAATATCTAGTCATCCCCTAATGTTACAAACACCATGTTGGTCCCATTTCAAAGTATATTTAGTAGTCTTTAAGTATGTGGTTCAACAGACTTGTCAACTTTTTGTAACAACTAATTAATTATGGATAAGACAATGATCATCAGCTTTCTTCCTATTCGCTACACAGTCAACATGAATAATCAGCCTCAATTTACCGGATTTATAAAAATGACTATAACAGAAAAAGTTTTCAACCTATGATAGCAAAAGTATACATTTTTGGAAAGCTTGTAACTAGGGGAATTCAGAAATGCAGTTTATATCAGGGAAGGGTTCATCCTTAAACAAATTTTTCTGAAAATTCAAAAAATATATGAAATAAAAATTGGAGATATTCACTAGCCGGTATAATTACCATACCGACGTAGTAACTTTGACAATTATATATCATCTAATGGGTATTTTCATGAGGAATTCAAATATGTAAAAAATTGAAAAAAATGATAGGGGTAGGTATAAAAAATATGGATCTCAAATTAAAAATTAAAACACTCTGATATTTTTCCGAACATTTCCGATCATACCATTTTAGTTATTGGTCGTACTATAATTTTAATGGCATATTTGGTTTCCTCATGCAATTCCCTTCAGAAAATGTATACTTTTACTACCTCGGGGGGGGGGGGGTATACAAGCAAATATTGTAAAGTTAAAATCATGTCGCGAAAGCCAAATCCGTGTGTAACGCGAAAGGAGGCGAGCTTAAAACACATGACCATATATGAATTAAAACAGCAACACCCCTATTCAATTTCCTTTGGGTACCGATGATGTTGACAAATTAGGTGTCATTGTAATGATTGCAGGTATTAAATCGATTTCACTAAAAACCGAGTTCCGCTTATACCGTGATTCCAAAGCTATAAAAGGGCAACCCATCGGTCCATTTCAATAGCGTCTTTCTACTCAATATAGACAACAGATAAAGCAATCGATTCACAAATGACGGTCATTTGAATGGAAAGTGATGGTACATTGGCATACGCTATAACTAAATTTAGGGACTGCGGTTTTGTTTTGCTTAATTAGGGTACTTAGCACATGTTTTTAATTTACCAACAGAGGTATTCATATCGGGAAGAACAACAGTCAATAGTTAGGTCACCCAAGCCCTATATAAAAGCTATGAAGATTGTTAAACGGGGTCAGTCGTCACAAACATGCACAAACACAATAGCCAAACGACCTTGCTTTTGTCAACACTCCCTACACAGAGGACTGCAGTGCAAATCTCTACGATTTTCGCTATGTAATCTCTATGGCGGATTTCATTCCGTTGTATGAAGCTATGATGTTTGCGTGGTCTTCGCTATCTCCAAGCAGATAGAGCAATACGTACATGGACTTTTTTTGTAGACGAGGGTTCATTTCATGATTTGGTGAGGTTTAGAATGAGTTAGGATTCCTGTAATTTCGAAGACCACAGATTTTCAAAACGTGAATTTTCCAACATTTTACGACATAAATTTGGTCACAAAACGTGTTTAATACTATACATTTTACCGTTCTGCAGATGCTAATGACCCTCCCCTAAAATTCTACATGATTTTTTTTAACACGTTTCTTAGTTTTTGAGACGCCCAAATAGACCATTTTCCGAAGCTATTTCTAGCAAATATTGCAGTCACTAAGACTCCATTGTTTTCTTGCGTATAACAAAATATGACATGCAGCGTGACCTCCCTACTGGCTGAGAAGATTTATCACAACGCAGGAGGCCACAATAATTTTTTGATTTGCCATCTTGTAATTTTTATTAAAAGTAACAAGTTAAAACATTTCCAAACATTCCTGAAACTCATCATGAATATATTATACTATGTAGCGTTGAGAGGGAAATACCAACATCAAGTAGTTTAATTAAATGCTGAAAGGCAGGAATGAGGGAATGACTACCTAAAAATAACATTCATTGAAGATTCCTCAACTTTATGATGTCATTAAGAAGTACTGACACAATTTCAAAACTGACGACTTGCAAAAGATAATGCATGGACATGAAATAATCAGACTACAACAACATCATTGCGATTTAAATCCGGATGAAATTATTTATGCTAACATCAAGGGATACGCAGCCAGAAATTACAAACATATTTCACAAACACACTGGCAAAATGGTATAAGCATCGGTCAATATTATTAGAAATTGAGTAGGTACTCAGTTAGGTATGTAAATTAAACATATCATGGTACAACCTGGATTTAATGATAAGTGTTACGTTAAACATAACTATTTTCTATTATGGCTATTTTTCATTCAAACTGATTCCGTAGATTCCATCGATATTTTCGTCAGAAAATAGCCTCCTCTCCCGTCAATGGAACTGCTGGGTCACGTGATTGAAAGATCGGTCTCAGATGGATATACTATTATAGTAGATACCGTGAGGTGTTTGAAACAATTGACGATGTGAGGTGTTCGGATTATGATTGTCTTTTCATACATAAAGATACATGTACTGTTTAAACACGCTGTTTTCATGGGTACCGTCAGAGACCCTATAACTATGGGACAAGTATCTCGGAGGCAAAGTCCCCCGTTTACTATGCTTAAATTGACTAATGATGATCTTAAAGGGGGCGCACTATCATGGTCGTAACAAACCAGACGACCTAAGACACGGTGGATTTTATCGGCTCAAAACATGATTCGTGACACAGAAATAGTACATCAATGGTCAAAAAAAGCTGATTGTGAATTAGAGTAAAACTTATTTGCTTTGATGATAGCAGAATTTAGTTCTTATATGACACGAAACATTCAGAATTGGTTATTTGAAATTAATTTTCACGTGGAACAAAATACGAATTTCAAATTGTGGATGGCTTCGTCTGACAGTGACAGAGGAGGGACGTGGCGTTATTTGCATTTTATGAATATTGTAATCAGATCAGTTGGGAAGGATGCTGGATCGCGACGATCACATCGTGTGAGGTCATGAATAGTCATGATGAATATTCATTCACAACGAATGATTGACAGTTCACGCTTAACTTCCGAATGATGAACTTATAGAGGGCGCTATACTGTGAAACAAAATCTCAACAATGGGCAGATAGGGTGTTACGTAGGCCTGGTACCGTATAGGCGTAAGGTCAAGGAGTATATATAAAAGGAGGGGACACTTAGCTCATTTGCATATTTGCTCATTAATATGATTAACCCCGCGAACCCAGTCAAAGGTCGCAGATAACGCCCTCTGAAGAGTCGACGGTACTTTTCTATTGTTCTCTAACGACAGCGTTGGGACAGCGCATGAAGCTTCTTGTACAGAGTTGGCGATGAGCGATTGAGAAGTATAACAAAAGAATACATAAACAGATCGTAATATGAATAATGCAATGTAACACGTCACACAACGTTCAGTCGAGCGACCGTATAAACAGTATACAAGACGGGTTCGAATCTCCGTGTATTCGTTGTTGTATTTTTTTTTAAAACTTGATTGTGGATTTATGTAACATCATTTTTATGTCAATTTTTATAATTTATAAAGGCCACCAATGCGTTTATAGTTTTTTTTTTCTATTCTTTTTTTAATCTATTTTTCTATCTATCATTTATCTCTGGATTTATTTAACTTTATAATCTAAACAATTAAAATGCGTAAACAATATATTATTGCTCGATAAATAAGTGATTGAAGTTGAGTTCAGTTAGATAATGATAGCAACACTTGTTGTAAAACCATTTTACCAGTGTGCCCAACAATTTCTCCTTCGCACACTTTGTTTATACATTCAGAGATGTCATTTGTATAGCTTGTTATAGCTAGGCTAATATACAACTGTAAGCTATTTGGATACACGAAGCAAACACATTTCCAAAACAGGCCATAGCCAATCGTACAACATGAGAAATGAGACCGTTACCAATGTTAAATCTACCATGATTACCATTTTGTGTTGTTAAAATCTGTACAACCGATGAATTTCTAGAAAATCTTTGGTACAACTTCATTTCAGGAAAGTTAGTTCTTGTAGCAAATTTAGCTAGCTCTAATAAACGAATTGGGAGACGCAATATTCATGTCGAAATATATGTGGAAAAGGCAATCAGACAACTATTGATAGACGCGATCAAGTCTTGTACCTTTTTGAAGGGTGATTAGAGGTAATCCACGTATCGGCCATAGGAGAGCTAAAGTTGGTTCAGAATTTAAAAAGACCAACACCACATATATCTTACTCTGTGCAACATACATGTTGATGGATACTCGTTTGAAAATAACCCCCCAATGTATAATAGCCCGTCATTATGTTAACAGAGTAGCGCTTGTCAAAGGGTTGGCTTGTTGAAGGTCGTACATTGACTTGATCTGAACAACGAATAATATGGGAGCGAAAACCTTTTGTTACGGGCACGCATGAGTAAAGTGGATTCCCTTTATAATGAACCAAAATTTTAATTTCAGTGCCATAAGATCTTGAAAAAGGTTACAGGGGACATTCTCGCTTCGACGATGCTCCTATGCGTACGTCAACTGAAAGCCCGGTCCGATGGTAGACTCCGGCGCCACTTGGTCAATGCGTGGAACAAAAAATCAGCAACAAGTGATGTTTTATCTTAGGAGATATGTACACATTTTCTCATAATACTTTATGCTGCTACGCTTCCAATCATTAGGGTTATAGCATATGCACGGCGCAAAGTGCACGGCGTCTCATAGGCCCACAGGCCGGGCGGGCTAGAGAAGTGATAAACCGGGACTATATTAACAATACACTCAACTTTAAAAAAAAAAATGAAACACCGGATTCTACTGTCGCTCTGTATCCTCTGTTACGGTCGTATATTCGGCCCCCGGATAATTCCACCGTCACTCTGTTGCCGGCAAGTGTATATTCGCCACAACATGTGGGCAACCTATTTGATTGACTGTACATCATGCCTTTCGTCGGTACAACTCGGACTTATTACTGTCTGATAAGTCCACCCTCCCTATGGCCCTGATTAAAGCTGGCTACGCCACTGATTCGCGCACTGTTGGATGTGCCGGCCCGCCGCGCAGTGGTCCGTATTGCGGCGTTATTGGTCACTCTCGATCATGGTTCGGCGTGGCCCCTCGCTACACGGCTCCTCACAGTCAAAATCAATATTATATACCAAGGGATATACAACTGTCACTGGATATACCCACTTTGCCTATCTGTGATATACCATTGAACCGTCAAAGAATGCGGCTGAACCTTTTCCGTGAACTTTTCCTGATTGAGCTTTTCCACCCCAAACTGGCCGAAGCCCGGGGGTTAGATCTACGGTTGATTAGCGCATTACAAGAAGTTGTGTCGTTTGCCATGCAGCACATACTCATTAGGAATTTGTCCACGATTTTGTTGGACAAATCCAAAGCGATCGGACAAAATGGTGTCCCCTCGACTCTCCAGAGGGCCTTTTCGATATTCAGACGATGGCGGACATAGGTTCGTGTGACGAATATTCTAGGTGAAATTCGATGTGGGAACGCTCGGACTGTAGGGAACGATGATATTCTGACTTCAACAGCGCCCGGGCATCATTCGGGGACCGTTTTATTATCACTCAGGTCGTGTCAGTATGAAATTAGGTAAAACACTCCGACATAACATTGAAATCAACGGAGATTCAAAGATTACGGCCGTTCGTGTCCACTATGGTCTGGTACTTTTCATTTTCGACTTCACAAATTAATGACGTATATTCATTGATATGATTATTCATTGTATATTCATTAACGTTGTCGAAATGGATAGTTCGAACAATAGAGTGACGGGAGCCTGATAGGGTTTAGTGCAACAATGGAAACGGCATCATTTTTCATTCAAATGGTCACTATTTCATCAATATTGGTGCTATTGTGACAAACGAGGTGTCAAAATGCGCGGAAGGAAATGCCTGTTCTTACCCACTCAGAATCTATTTTAGGGTCCTAAGATTAAACACAGAGCGCCTCTAAAAAAGTTGATAAACTCGCACCAATCCGAGCTTCTATGTATAATAAGAAGCTTCACCTGATGTCATCTAAAAACATTGCCTAAATCAGACCGTGTATATGAAGAGCTTTGTTGCAAAAGGGCCTACAGACCACTCCACATGTTACTCATTTTGCATTAGTGAATTTGCATTGACAAGTCGGAAATAATCAAATTATTTGATAACTGTGATCATTACTGTTTCTATGACTTGGATTAGTGCATCCATGCACGCCATTTGAGACACCAACAATACAAGCCACATTCCACATAATGAATAGCCATCCATATAATAATGCAAAATGAGTAAAAGGTAGAAGTGGATGTAGGCCCTTTGCAAAACAGCTCTTCATATATTGATGTAACTCATGGTGTGGCGGGTCGGCTGAAACTAACATTCACGTATTCAAAAATAAGATTAGAACTTGGCGGGACTAAGTGTCGCTAGTTCAACTGACCTCTTCATTAACATAACGATACCCGCATTCCCAGAGCACTCATGCTAACGATAGGAAATACCTAAAGCACGTTCATGAACAACGTGGTTCGTCTAAATCAAGAGCAGATAAACGCATATCCCGTATTGCCTGAAAAAGACCAATCTACGCATAAACGCCCTCACTCCCTGTTCACTTCTTATGAGACATGCCCTCTAGAATTTAATAGTATCATTCATAATTCACGTATAGGGCGGCGAAAACA
>CM069445.1:28176887-28197150 GCA_035610835.1 Ophiura sarsii | reverse complement strand
TTTACTGCGTTTTCCCTTTGGGGGCAGAGAATAGGCAGTCAGTGTCAATATGAATCTGTAGGCAATCGTGGTCTATGTGAATCTATAGGCAAACAGTTTCTATATGAATTCGTAGGGGATCAGATTTTTTACGAATCTGTAGGTATAGGCAATCACGTGTCTATATAATGAATCTGCAGGCAATCATGTGTGACTCAGTAAGCAATCAGTGTCAAAGAGAAACGCAGAGGGTTTGTATTGATTATAACGATACATTTTGTTCATCTGTTTTTGAAGTCACTGCATTCAGTTCAGACTGCAGTTGTGATAGATTGTTTTATATATATATATATATATATATATATATATCAAATAAATGAAGTCAAAAGTGGAGAAATGCCGTGATAATATATAATTTATTGTACAAATTACAATTTATTGTATATATATATATATATTGACAACCGTTTCTGGTTAGACTAGCCATTGAACAAAGTGCTCAATACCGTAAACGGTAGAGCGTATAAAAATTCAGAGGTATAGACCTTCCGGAATATTATCGCTACTCTGAGTTTCATGGACAATCCCATACGGTCATTTTGTCCAATCATCAGGCGAAAGATATATATTGTTATTAGTGAGATTATATACGATTGGTTTTAAACCAGATCCAAATAGTTGCAATCTGGTTGGATTTGATATTATTCTGAATAATACATGTGATTTATTTAGCAATCACATTTTGTTACTTTTCACATACAAATCCGAAACGAAAAGGGCAATCCTCATCATTCCACAATCCACGTCCCGAAAAGTTGAACACTACACAATCTTCTGAACCACCACTTGGCTGCCCATGTTTCCAGTTGTGAAAAGTGTGAGACGATCCATCCACCTGGCGAAAACTCCCTTCATAGTCAATATCGTTCAAGCCGATCCAAACTTGATCTCCTGCACCAGTGTTCTGCGGGCCGGCTGTCAAGTAACTCACAAAGTCGTTTTCTGCGCGACTATTTATCCCGACAAGATTACCACCTTGGCCACGACAATAATTTCGTGCTTGATACCAACTTTTATGACTGTCAAAATAGCGATAACATTTTCCATTGTACCTTGTCCAATAGTTAGAACAACATAAGCCGCTAATGCCTGGTGCTACCAAGCCCACACAGACAAGAAGTACAGATAGCCGCTCAAACAACATTTTTTTTCTGGTTTGGTTTTACAAAGGCAGACCAATGATGTTTGCAGTGAAAATGCTGATCCAAAGTGTGCTTAGTGGCTCTATTAAATCAACTATATAGGTCTATGTTTCATTCGTGCGGGTCACGAGGATATTTTAGTCGATAATGCGAAACGGGATGTAGACTGGGGTCCGGGAATGGGGGTCGTGGAAAGCGCATTATTATGCGGATGCGGTTGGTTGTACATCACGTACGCACTATTACAAACACCGCATAATGTCCTTTGCCATGAACCCCTTATACTCCTATTTTCACGAGTAATACGGAAGTGTCTGTATGGACTCGTACGTGATGGCGACTTGAACGGCGCGCAATCTTGGCAAGTGGTGTGATGGGGTGGGGGGTTTGGTCCTATGATGCTTTTGGAAGCAATTCGATCAGAATTTACCAATAGTTGATCAAATACGCCGAAAAAACGGGTATATCCTTGGTGTAAGACATTCATAAGTTAGTCTAGTGTCAAGACCCCATTACAGACATGACAGAATAAAGCTATGTAATACTATAATTCGTCAATAAAGGATTTGTGCCAGGTTAATTTCATGCTGTCTTACAGCAAACATCCAAAAATAAACCGAAAAAAAACGCGCCTTTTACGGGGATTTTTCATGCTGTTGTTTAATACCAAGGACGCTCTATGAGGAGGACTGGAATGTTCCGCATTACTCATAGGGCGCACCGTAATATGTAATTCCGCGTACGCGCATCTCTTAGCGCTGCATGGAGGAGGGAGGTGCCTGGGTTGTTACTACAGTTAACGCGTTATAATAGTTATAGGCAGTTGCGTATCTAGGGGTGTGGGCACCAGGCAATGCCCCCTTCCCCTCCCCATTGGATTGTATGATCAAAAAAAGAAGAAATGAAGATGGAAGAAGATAAGAAGAAGAAAGAGGAGTAGGAGAAGGAGGAAGTGTAAGGAAGAATGAGAAAAAAGAAGACAGTGAAAAAAGTTAATGGGCTCAACTGTGCAATGCAACATACATCGCAGACTAGATACAAATCTTGCTTAAATAGTGTTGTTACGCTTTATTCCGTCGTGGTCTTGATTAAAGTCTATCATTGTTTCCATAAATGTATGTCGGATTCAACAGACGCCCCAATTAATGGAAAATGGAAAAGTCGAAGATGGATCTTTTCTATCTTTTCCCAGGTATAACAAAATGTTAAGGCAAAAAGCATGCTCTCGTATGCCCCCCCCCCCCTTCCTCATTGAGCAAACTCTCTTTCATTTTGAGATTAAGAGTTCAGAAATGAGACAAAAACACATCCAACACATCTCTTAGTGCCCCTTAACTTCGGTGAGTATCATAAAATGGCGCTGTTGCCTTTTTTGATTTATGCAAACGGGACTTGTTTAGATTATATGTACATCAGTATAGGAGTAGGACTTTCCTATCCTAACATTAATAGAATCCCTGCTGCTACAATGTGATGCAACCAGTTCACTCCAGATTCCATACACAACGCCCTGCCCTCCTGATGCGCGCGTCCCCGGCTATGTCATATTATACAAATATTGACTGCAATGAGGGGCATGGTTCAAAGTATAGGCCCAAGGTGATCTCGAAACCAGACTAGTCTGGTTTCGAGATCACCGAGGGCCTAACATTTGAACCGTGACCCGAATGAAAGCAGTCAATATTTGATTTATATACCAAATATATAGATTGTTGTCATTTGATGGTTAAAAGAACATTTTCTATCAACTTATTCACCTTAGGCCAACCAAAGTTTCATGAAATGAAAGCACCGTTCTGTTGCCTAAAGTAGAATCGGACAAAATATCGATTTCCGAATTTTGAAGGTTTGTCACTGTATGATATAAATATTCTTACCGTAGCGATTCTAACAGAATTTCACTTGACAATTTGCATTAAGGGAAGACATCAAAACTCGACCGCCCGTTGACCGCCGGTTACGGTCGGTTCCGCCCGGTTCTTTCAGGTCAAATGTTTTACTGGTATATGAATATTCACGCATGCAACACTGAACAACCGCCGGTTGACTTAATGCTGTAACCAGACCAATTTACACTATCAATCTGTTACTTTGCGGTCATAATAGCTCTCTCTATAATCGTTCCATAAAAAAAAACCATTCATATACTTTCGGTGTTGATTTTAAAAAGTTAATTGAGCTATGAACAGATTGAAAAAGCCAACCCAGCGAAAATCAATAGCTGTATTGTACTAGTTGTCAACTGAGACTTGAGAACCTATTACTTCAAGACTTTATTGCTCACGCGTGTGACGAGGCAGTATCAACCGGCCGTGTTCACCAGAGTGTAACTATTTGACCTCATTATGTGTGTATATTATATCAGACGACACGTTTTGTGAGAACCGGGCGGAACCGGCCGTAACCGGCGGTCAACGGGCGGTCGAGTTTTGACGTGATCCCTGAGGCTATAGAGGAATCCATCATATCTTTGATACCTTCTTCATTAACAAAGGCAACCAGAGCTGTTTGTTTTTAGTCATCTTAAAACGGTACAACAATGCGAAACTGATCATGGAAAATTGTAAACAAACTGTATTTACGCAGCAGACGAATCCAGACGAATAAATGCGAAATGTCAAAGGTCTGTTGTCAATCACCGCGTACAGGGTGTTCAAAACGAAATTGTTCGCCGTATTTTTATGTTTCGTCACTATCGGGGCGATTTGGATGTTTCAACGGGTCGCGGACCCGGTCGCGGAATGCGAATCGCTTGACTCGTGAACCATGGGGTGTGACGTCATCAAAAAAAGACTATGCCCGGGGCATAGTCACGATTATATACGTCATTCATATATTCTTGTTCATTGAATGGCTAAAAGTGGGTCACATGATCAAAAATAAACACGCTATTTTGCCAAAAGTACTATTTACGGCTCCCAGAAGTACTATTTACGGCTCACAAGAAGACTATTTACGGCGCACTGTGCGCCGGTAGTTTTAGGGCGCACGATTTGCATCCCCGAGCGCAGCGTGACGATCATTCGATGCACTGCCTTTGAATTGAACTTTTAAAATTGTTTAACTGATGAAGTTTGGAACTTACCGAATGATTTTTGAATTTGAACTTTATGGAACTAGATATATAAGAATGACGTATATGAAACAAATATAGGCCTATACTGCCTTTATTCGAGTCTCTGGATTAAAACTATGGTCCCTCGGTGACTGCAATAGTGCTATT
Source organism: Ophiura sarsii (assembly GCA_035610835.1). Lineage (NCBI taxonomy): Eukaryota > Metazoa > Echinodermata > Ophiuroidea > Amphilepidida > Ophiuridae > Ophiura > Ophiura sarsii. Next base: position 28,192,746 of record CM069445.1, on the reverse strand, counting down.
TTGCTTCGGGGCTGCGCCCCTCAGCAAAATAGCACTATTGCAGTCACCTCGAGCCCATAGTTTTAACCAGAGTCTCTCATGGCAGTATATCTATATTGCAGTCACCGAGGGACCATAGTATTAATCCAGAGACTCGAATAAAGGCAGTATCATATTTGTTTTATATACGTCATTCATATATTTCTAGTTCCATAAAGTTCAAATTCAAAAATCATCCGGTAAGTTCCAATCTTCATCAGTTAAAAAGATTTAAAAGTTCACGGGCATAGTATACAAATATTATCTCTCATGGCAGTATATATTTGTATGGGTGTGTGTGTGTGGGGGGGGGGGGGGGGGGGGGGTTGTAGGGGGTTTATGTGGTTTTAGAGATAGGGGGTTAATAAAGTATAATGTGGCATAACTATAGTTGACGTCATATTGAAATTGAAGGCATAGCTTGATTATCCCCTCACTTTTAACCAATCGAATGACAGGAATCTATGTATGCGGTATATAATATTATTTGTATGGGCCTTCCAAACGGTACAATAACAGTGCGTATTGAATATTGTGAACCAAGTTTCCCATTGCCGTCCAATATTTTTTTGTGCGGCGCAGAAGATGTGCGCGTGAGTACATACGCAAGTCAGTTCGGGCTAACTTATTTAGTTTTTATCAAAACGGTCTCTTATATAAATAAAATGTAAAAGCTGAATGCAAACTGCTTATCCACGAAAATAGCCTGTGTAAGTAAATGTAATAAATATAAGAGGACCTGACGTTTCGATTCTAACAGAATCTTTATCGAAGATAAAATGACAGAATACAACATGCACAACACATAGACAGAGGAACAATGGGCAGGAAGTGACTAACACAGTGGGGGTCAAAGTGACAGATGGATGAATAGGGGAAGGTAAAACAAACTAGACAGCTGATTGATGAAGTGGATAATGTAACAAAAGGATGACATAGACAAAGGGGAGATTAAAAAGTAGAATGCAAATGGGATATGAAAGAATGGTGAGTAAAATCCATAATGGTGATTGATGACTACAAATAAATAATAATATTATTGAATGTCTTATTTTCGGGCCATTCAATATTATATAAATATAAAGGCCGGAATTAAATTAATACCAATACTGGGTCAGTTGGTTTAGGTATATTTTACACAGCTATTGTTAACACTTTATACAACCAGGATTGTGTAGATATAATTTAACACAACTAATGTGTAATTTGATTACACAACTGTTGTTTAAACTTTACTCAATGATTTTTACACAACTATTTTTTAAATTTGATTACACAACTGTTGTTTAAATGTTTAAATAACTAGAGATGTGCAGGTATGATCTGTAGCTTGTTTACAAACAGTCGCTAGGTTCATAAAAGGTATGTAGTAAACAGCGGTTGTGTAAACCATTACACAAGTTGTGTAAAATGTTACACAACCGAAGTGTACCAGATTCAGAACTAATAGACATGTTTTGAAGTAAAAGAATTTCGATTTGTGCATACAATCATGTTCTTGGTGTGGATGTTGTTAAAGTAAGAATTTGAATGTGCAAACTTTGTGTTAGGGGGGGGGGGGGGGTCATTGTGGGTTTTTTATTTAGTAAATTCCAAAAGTTACTGCTTCTGAATGCTGAATTTATGCCTTAAAATGCCTAAAACCCAGTAGCACACCCCATCCACTGGTTGAACCCCACCAGGGGCCATTAGGGTGGCTTGGACTCCACCCGCTGGTCGCTCCGTTAGCTCCACTCGCCGATCCGCTCACCACAGGGATACAGCATTTGTCCTGAATACGGCCTTGTGTTCATTCCAAAGTAATCGGGCATTTCATATAGCGATGTTAACAGACAACAGATCATGCAGATAGAATCAAACCTTTCCCCGAACCTATTTTTCCGCGCCATTCATTGTTTTCTCAGAGGATTATGTTATGACGCTAATACAATCGTATAAGGAAGTTTTTGCCCATTTATTCATCAATTGTGAGAAGCGATGCATTGCAGAGGTAATAAGGTTACCATGATTACGGTAACCGTGGCATATGTTTCTTTATTTGGGTCAAAAGGTTCATGATTTATATGTGTTATAATGTCTGCACATTGCACATCTTACTATAAATCTGGAAACGGTGTGTGTGGGGGCGGGGGTGGGGGTGTGTTTGTTATCTAGTACTCCGTTAGTTTTAATCAAAGTGTCGCCTACTCCACATGAACTATAGATGAAATAACGGGAAGTTTGATAACGTTTATTCCAGTGAAATTGGTTAACAATTGGCTCCAAAAACAGCAAAAAACCCGCTCGAATTTGGCTCAAAAATGTCACTAGAACCGCATGATTTATAATCATACCGTGGTAACGCGTCGCGTGCATGTTTGCGCAAGGGCTAACTGACGCGACACACAAATCTGTCGAGCCATTCGTTAACATGTTTACTGTGTAATTAATTTATGCGCGTAATTAATAAATTAATTAGGCGTTAAATGGAATAATTTTGAACCACTTTTTGTATGCCCATTTAAGTTATGTAAGGTTTCAAATTAATCCTTACATTATGCTTAATAAAATGGTCTGTAATATTATTAAAACTTAAGATACTTTAATTTTGCAACTTTTCTTACAATAACAATGTATTTCATACAACTGTACAACTGTGCACAGACTTGACAAAAGTCGATTAATATTTGTCCAGCCATGCACGCAAACAATAGAAGCAATCTTCAAGGACATGCTCACGCTAAGGGACCAATGCTTTAAAATCCGTGCTACAATTAATGCCATTCAGCAGATTGCAGTGTGCAGTGTGCAGTCAAGGGTTTTAAGCATAATGGTGTATGTTACTTTAGGGGACCGTGTGCTGACATGCAAGCCTGTATATACAGGTACCACCATAAGGCCTGTAGTAAGTCTAAATAGTCAAGGCCATAAAAGGCAGTAGTCAGTAGCTGGTTGGATTAGCGTGTATCAAGTATTGACCAATCCGAAATGAGGTTTAATAAGAAATGTAACAATGCTGATAATCATACAAAGACAACACAGAGAACTTTAAAACAAAGCTATTTTGATTATATATGATACACTTACTATAAGGATTGAAATGTTCATGGTTGTACAACACTCTCAGGAGGCACTATAAAATATATTTTTTCAATATTTTGAAATTTATGCTCTGTTGCACTGTAGTATCTAAATAGCTAAATAGCGTAATATCCAAACATCATTATTCTAATATCTTAAATATCTAAATAGCTTAATATCTAAACCTAATACGGTATCTAAATATCTAAATATCTTTTAAAATAAAATTTCCCTTTAAAAGGGAAAACCCAGTATCAAGTACTTGCAATGAAATGAAGACCATTTTGGTGACTTGTTCGGAGTCACGTGTTGTATAGTCCGAAGGGTTCTATAATACGAAAAAATAAGGTTCTATAGGCCTAAGATTCAATAATCTGAAGAATCTATCATCTGAAAGAAGTCCCAATATTATGATTATGTTTAAATTCCAATTATTAAGAAAGCGTCTGCAATTCGAATATTCAAGCAGGTTCCGTAGTATAAATTTGAAATGAGGTTCTTTATTCCGAATCATAAAAAGTGCTCTTTAGTCTGAATCTTATGGGTGGTTAATGTCAATCTGGAAAACTTATTTAAAAACGGAAATATTTTCATCTGACAATGGATTAGGCCTATAAAAATACTTGTTCGTGTGTTTGTAGGATCAATTCTTTATCTTTTAGACTATACAAATTTGCAATATTCGGATCTAAGATCCTTTAATCATTCAGATTATTGAGCCTTATCAGTTACGGATTAGTTCATTTCTTTTACACTCTATACAAATTTGGATTTTCGAACTTATTTTGTTGGATTATTGAACCAGAGAGATGCTAACCTATAAACCCATCCGACTTTATAACTTTTAAAGTAAGAAACTCTTTGAGTGGGAATTTTGAGGCTTTTAACTGACTTGGACTAGCTTGGACTAGCAAATGGTTAACAGTGTTGTACTATAAAATCTTCATACCATAGACACATCGGATTGAAGACTTGATGTATTACAGTTTGGGTTTTGGGTATTCAAGTTTCAGACAGCACTTATGATGTTTGTTTGTAAATTATACTAAGAATACAAATGAGATACCGCATTCATTTTAGTGAATATATTCCTTAAGTGCAGACAATACATAAAAAACATTTACATGACATAAATTGCCCGCTTAGGAGCGCTATTAATTCGGTCTGGTAAACCTATTGTTATCAATTACTACGAGAGGATTGACTGGTTGTATATTTAAATTCGGGGCGTGTACGAGCGGTACTACTTGCTAACTGCATGGGTGAGTTTCCATTATATTGCAAATTACATCCACGCTCACGCGTTTAAACTCTTCAGTGGGTGTTGCAATACAGCCGGTTGGTTGCACACGAGAATTATGTCATAGCAACCAGCTTTGATGGAAGGCGAATATTTAAATTTGGTGCCGGTTTTAAGGGCATCAATTTATAGCGCTGCTTAGCGGGCCTTGTAGCCTAATGTAGATCTTTTATAACATGTTGCATTAGAATTCTATGACTCTACACTTAAATGTTTAGGAACTTGTATGTGGTAATTCTTTCACCATAACACATTTGGGGTAATGCTTAATTGTTTTAGAATGCAATTGAATAATATTGTAGGGATAGGATTTTGCAGTTTTGTAAGCGCTGCACACATTGTGCTGATGGAGGCAAACGGTAGGTGCATGTTATGGTATGCTGAGCATTTTTTAAACTTTAAACACGTTGTTGCTTGTGTGTGCCATTCTATTCTTAGTGAAATTGTCACTTTCAAAATTCAAAATTGAATTCTATTTTAAAAGAAGGCTTTGCTTTATGTTTTTTAGCGCATTTTCATCCCCTACAATATTCATCATTGTCAATAAAGATAATATATTATTAGAAATCCTGGTTTATTACTGCTGTATACACACTTTTGGTTGAAATTGCAACACTGTCCTGATAACATTGGAGAGTGTAGGAAATAAATCACATTAATCATGAGCTTACAGTTGGTTGAAAGTCAGTATGAAAATTGACTGTCCTGTGCTATAAATTATATGGGTACCACATTAAAATTGAAAATTCTGTGCGAATTGTTCTTTATCTTATAATTTAGATATACACTTCCGGCCAAAAGTCTGTACGCAATCCATTGAGAGTACCTATTCCCTAGAGACAGTCTGGGTGTGTATGTTTTCCTCAATTGAATGCCCCAATAATGATGTCAAAGTCCGTTAATCGGCCTCATTTATGTAAATATGCTGATCTCTGGGCAAACTTTCATGAATGAACCAATTAGCGCAAGCTACAAATTCTCTGAGCAGGTCAAACATCCCCAGATTCACTATATCACCAGTTTCCAACGGAACCGTAGCAAAAAGAAGAAGATTTCTTGAGCAACTCCAGCTTGCTTAATTTTCTTCACTTGACCACTGATTTCTGTCACTAGTGTCTACTTGTTCTCATTGACATTACAGTACCATATGAAAGGCTTATAATGTTGTCAAACGAGGGTCTTCAAGACAAATTTTCTTATCTCGACCATGCTGGAGAACAACGTATGTGTTGTTTCGAGAGAAATTAGACAAATCAATGCACTCGCGATGATGTTGATGTGTGAATAATGTCACGACCCCGTAGGGGAGTGCTATTATGAGCATATCAACATTTGCGCAAGTGCATTGATTTTTCTAATTTTTTGAGAAACAAAACATATACGCATGTATTGACCCAATTCAGACACGACACTATACAAATCAAACTACACAATGTAAGCATAATTTTGATTATGTAACAACGACTAAAAACATGTTAACAAGTTTGCTAACACCCGCAGTGAAAATCGGCGAACCCGCGATTCATGAACAACGAATCAAAACAAAGCGAGCGAAGCGTGCATTAAACGACGCACACGCGGAGTGCATTAGACACTTTCAATGCACTCCGCGTATTTTAGTTTCTTGCTTTCCCAGATTGGTTCGACACTACTACGAGTGTATAAATATAACTACACTCAAAACTTCAAAACGGCCGCTCTGAAGAAAGTATGATATAAATCGCTCAAGCAGAACAATTCCATCACAACATTCAACCATTGCTTCATGAAACATCACCAACAGTTTTGATCTCTATTAATTTTGTAGTAGAAATGAATAAAGGACACAGACAATTACCTGTAGGCCTATATCATTTAGATCGTCCTTTGTGCCGAACATGGTCAATTACTTTATTAGTTGCGAGCGGTGATTCTGTCAAATTTGGAATCTACCATATTTACAAAAGAGTCCATAATTTCTGTTTGAAACCTCTGATTTTTAAAATTCAAAATTCCTAAGAAAGCTAGATATTATGTAGATGTTAGAATCATAAGCACTTTGACCAATAATAACAGTGGCATTCATAGCTAAATAAATGCAACTTTCCCGGTATAAATCATTCTGGGACACCCTGTATGTCAATATAAAACTTCATGGGTGTCTGTTTGCAACAAAAAGGTATCCCTTCACCAAGCTTAACTAACACTTTCCACGTGGCTTTTAGTTTTACCACATACAAAACAGATTTTCAGAGACCTTTCTTAACTTTCAGTCTTATCTCAAGAATTACTGCACCAATACTAGGCACGTTTGTACTTACTTTAATGCATTTCTCATGGTGTTTGCAAATATAATGGTGATGAAATCAATAATTTTGACATTTTTAAAACATACGACTGCCTCGTGGAAATTAATTTGGAACTGCCGCGTGAATTTTTTTAAAATGTTTTAACATTTAAAAGCACATTTAAAAGCACTTTCATGTTCTCCTCTACTTTACATCTCTACCTAATTGACGATGGATTTGTCTCACTTTTTAAATGTTCAAGGAATGTATCTCCACTGGTTGTAATAATAATCAAATTGGTCATGGTTCAGTGGTTTCAAGTACGATTAAAACCCCTGTCATGAAAGACATTTTTATACACCCTGTATAGACTAGCTCGGACATCATTCGGAAACGGGTTGCATTGATTTGAATAGAGATCAAATTGTGCGCGTTGTGCGCGTGATATCATGTGAACTTACAGTCAACTTGGATAGTAAATCAGACGTGTTTTTACATCCGATCCACATTTCCAAGACATTCGCGTAATAGGCCTATGCTATACGGTATAGCCTATTGGTTGCCAAATATGTATACCAGGGGTCGCATTCTGACGCGTCTGCGCGTCCTAGACCTCACTTTCTTGTAGTGACGCGTCAGGTTTCAAATTGGAAGGACTTGCGGGTCCCGATCAAAATTGAAGGGACCCCTTAAATTTGACGATGTATAGAAATGGAAACCTTAAGAAATTCTGTAAATTACATATCCATCCTTTGCTCACAATATAAATACTCTAAAACTGTCCGTAAAAAAGTAAAATTTTCAAATACCCAAACTTCAGGACCCCTCAATTTCTTGGGAGACCCCTTAAATATGTTTTTTGAAGACCTACGGGGTCCTGAAAAATTTCATTGGACCTCTTACATTTTAGATCCAGTGCTATCCCTGATGTATACTAGACCAAATGGATACCACGTGCTTTACGACAAATGGAAGTATGGGACAGTTTAGCCTTTTGAGTTATTAATGAAAGAAAGGTTTGTAATAGCCTTTCAAATGGTATAATATTCACTGAAAACCTAAATTGGTCAGCCTGACTAACTTAAAGCTATTCCAGATGGTGCTCATCTTGACTAGCTTTAGCCTAGTCCAGCAATGCTGGACTAACTTTACGTTAATCGCTCGACTAGCTTGATGTTAGTCCGTCTTAAGCTAGACACGTTTAGGCTAGTCGCTGGACTAGTTTAGGCTAGTCGCTCAACTAGCTTTAAATTAGTCCAGATAGTGTCCATTTTGACTAACGTAAGGTTAGTCCGGCTTTGCTCGACTAACGTAAGGTTAGTCCAGCTCAAACCATATAGTAGCTGCTGGCTACAGTGTTAGCTGTAGTGGATTGGTCAGCCATGGCTAACCCGTTCGCGTTCGAAATGTCCGCGCTACCGTCGTTCTTTACAGTTAGTTTTTCCCTACTCCGAGTCGTCATTCCAAACAAAATGTAGCATAAAATAGTCTACAGATGTTGGCAAACACTATATGATGTACACAATATGGCCACACAATGAAATAACTACAGCAAATTACGTCTGGATTGGCTAGCAAAACCGGACCGGCGATGACGTACGTCTTATCTGCATGCCGCCATTGATATTTTATCTCAGTGCCTTGACTACTAACCTAAAGCTAGTCAAGCCAGCTTGACTAACCTAAAGCTAGTCAAGCCAATTTGAATAACATAAGCTAGTCAAGCCAGCTTGAATAACATAAGCAGGTCAAGCCAGCTTGAATAACATAAGCTAGTCAAGCCAGCTTGAATAACTTAAGCTAGTCAAGCCAGCTTGAATAACATAAGCTAGTCCAGCCACAGACTAGTCCAGCAGAACAAATCAAGCTAGTCAGGCTGAGCCGGACTAACTTCAAGCTAGTCAAGTCGGCCATAACCTATCCAGCAGGCTTGACTAACCTGCTTGACTAGTTTAATCTAGTCCAGCAGGCTTGACTAACCTGCTCGAATAGTTTAAAATTAGTCCAGCCTGTGTCTGACTAGTTTAAGCTTTCAGTGTTCATTGTATGATGATATATCATAATATAAACATTATATAAAGCTTGATGAGTGGGCATTTTATGTATAATATCAATTTTGCTATACTTTTGCTTTTTTCGGTTAAAATGTCCCATACTTCCTTTTGTGATGGGATTTGGTACACAAAAGAATTACCACGACAAAGGCAAATGTCCCTACTTAGTTTGGGTTTTTGCCGTTTATTTGGATAGAAATAGTTTGAAACGACCAACAGTTTACACAGCATTTATGAAATCGTAATTGTTCATGAGAAAACACTTTACAACCAGTCGATGCACTGGATATTGGTTACAAGGTATGAATTTAACAACTTTTAAGAATGTTTGTTTGTTACTAAAACTCCGAAATTATTTCAATACTTATTATAGTCCATGAGCCAGGAGACTAACTGCCATCTGCAATATCCCCTTGGTTGTGATGTTTCACTAACCATTCAAGACGAAATAACTAAGGGTGAATTTGTTGAGTTCATTAGCTTGCTCGTCATCAAAACAAGTAATTTCAACGCCCCAGATAATGTCAGTTTTGGTGTCAATGCTACAGGCCAAATTGTTTTAAATTAGTCTATACCTCAATGTCAAATCACAACTATTAATGTCTGAACCTACGTATTCCCTGCGTTATACAGCAATCTTTTTGTGAGCGCATCCAAATAGAACATAGAAACTCCTTCAGTATGGTCATATTATTAGAATGGCTTCCACACGTTTACAAGGTTGGGGAGAGCTTATGACCGACAATTCCGGTTCGGCGAAAATCTCATCCACACAACTCTTGGGCCATCATTGATGGGGAACTATGGACACTTTACGTAGCGGTCCCTTCATCATTCAATTTCTTACCTGAAGCCCCGGGGAAATTTTCATAGTTCTTTTCGTAGCTCAGACCAGGAAGGAACCCAAAATGGTAACTCCCAAAATGGTAACGTCGTGTTACCGGAGCAACACTTTTTTGAAAATATTTCCGTAATTGATTTTGTTTTAATATATGCCACTTATAATTTTAATTCTACTAATTAGGCCCTATTCAAAAATAGTAAACAATTAGATAAATTCATAACCACCACTCCACAATAAGCTATCAAAATGTCGTAACGCGTGTTACCAAACTCATATTCAGGAAAACGTGTTAAAACCTCAATTTTTAAGTGTTATTTATCACTCTTTATGGTTAATACGGTATGTTAGTTCAATTGCCAAAGTCAAAATTAATTTTAATTTCAAAAATAAATAAAGAATCTAATGCTTGTAAATTATGGCTGGACAATGTGTAACGCGTGTTACCGTAACGCGTGTTACCGACTATTTTGCATTTTACAAAAAAGTGAGAAATTTAATTCTTGTTATTATTCTAGTTTTATAAACCTTAGAAAGGTACTTGCTTTACAGTAGTGACCAATTGATTGTAGGTTGGTTAGTTTAAATACACAAGCAAAACAAAGTTGGGAATTTTTTTAGTGCGTCTTTTCTCGTAACGCGCGTTACCGATATTCGGAGCGGTCTTACATTAACATGAACTAATATTTCATATTGGTGTTAGCCTGAGGATCTAGCCTTAAGTCTTGGGTATTACAATACAAAAGATGAAAACTTCATTCAAATTACCTTTACAGTTATAGAGTGGAGAATAAAGAATGGCGCGTGTTACCGTAGAATCGCCCATATATATATTAGTTGGTAATTTGGATAATAATTGCACGTGTTGCCCATTAATACCTTTGTTTGATAGATATCCACTTGACTCTACCAATTTGATTCTATAATATTGATGAAAGGCATTTTGAACATGATCTAAAGTATGGGTAATTGGCAATCCTCAGCCATCAAACCTTATATGTCAGACCTCACAGTTTACCATACCAGTCAGCTGTACATGTAGAACGGGCCGTTTCAATTGAGGACGCTCTATTTAGTGACGTACTGCCCAGACGATGGCGGACACGAACGGCCGTACATTTTGAATTTCCGTTGGTTTCAATGTAACAATGGATTTTGATTATATGACCCCATAACATTTATCACACGTTGGAACTAAATTATATCATCCTAAATCCGTTGGAGTTGGATAACCAACTCCAGTGTCAGTATCATTTTTTGAATTTAATCACTTGTAAGCGTTCGTCCCATTCACTTGATCACGTAACCTCGTACGCATAATTTAACCGGAATACGAACAAAAACACTTTTCAGTAGATGGCGGGCTTGGGAACGGGACTGCGTTTCCAAGGGAACGGCCTCAAGTCACATTAATTTTCAAAATTCATAAAAATCCGATTTTGCCGATTTTAAACAACGAAATAACTCTCTTATCACAGAGATAACCGTTACAAAGACATCACTTCTGAATACTACGGCTTATAATTAAGGTTAAAATTATCACACTTACCCTAAAAATTCTATAAGATGGTGTAATCTCGTCTAAAAATGGAGGTCTCATCTCAGCAAACCGGGCAATTTGACTCTATTCTTGCCTTTGCCTTGCTTTGCCTCTGTTCTGCTTTGTTTTTATTTTAATTTTTTTAACACAGAGCATCTGAGGACATGGATTATCGGCGACTCCATCATTACATGGGCAGGTTTAAACAGACGCAGCTACGTGGGGAGGAAGGGTCTCCTGGAATGGTATCCCAGGTGCACGGATAACGGGTGTAGCCGATTGGCTAATGGGTATCAGAAGACTATTCCCCATCACTTCAGTGTTACACTTAGGTATAGATAGGACATGCACAGGTACTTCCAACAAGGTGAGGTTTGATGAATTGCAATCATCATCTTCAGACAACATTTGGAGCATGCACTGTTGTTTGTCAACGAGTTCCCAGAGGAGTTTGAATTTCCCAAAAAGCCTTTTGACTGATTATTATACTAGGCGGTCACCCGGGTTTGCCGGTTCTCGGGTTTGGTGGTTTGTATATAGAATGCATGCATAAAGCCCGATCGGACAAACTTTGAAAATTCGACCCTTAGACGACCTTTGACCCGGACGACCCAAGAAAAGCAAAGCCGTTTTATTTTGTCCACGCTCGACTCGTATTCGGGCTTCCCGTCGCCGAGTTTAAGCCCGATCGGACAAACTTTGAAAATTCGACCCCTAGACGACCTTTGACCCCGGAAGACCCGACAAACGCTAACCCGTTTACACGCTCGCCTCGCATCGAGCATTGTGATCACCGAGTTTAAGCACGATCCGACCAACTTCAAAAAGTTGACCCCTAGATGACCTTTGACATCGTACGCTCTAGCGAATGCGAACTTGCTTGGTCTTGCGGGGACCGAGCTGCACCCACCCACCGAGTTTGAACGCCGCCCGACCCCGGGAAGGCGAAGAAAAAGCGCGCACATACAGACAAACAGACAGACAGAGAGTAGCGTATTATTATATAGATCTTTAAACTCCAACCATGCACAAATTACTCCGATTGACCCATTTTTCACTTGCTCCAAAATGGGGGGGGGGGGGGGGGGGGGGGGGGGGGGGGTGGTTTGGGGCAAGTGTTCATAGAAAAAGTTGAATGGAGTAAATTTAGAGTCAGCAATTTATGTATTCACTCTACACACAGAAAACACTATGTAAAAAATTATGTAAATATAGAACTCCATAATTATTATGTAAGAGTTTACATAAAACATGTAATATATACCCAAGCTTGTGTAAATTCCTATGCAAAAGCTTAACACAACTGTTTACATAGTATTATGGAGTTCTATTTTTACACAGATTAAATGTGTATTTTTTACATAATTTGTGTACTTTTTTTACATAGTATTTTCTGTGTGTATTATTGCAATTAATTCCTTAAATAAATACAAACATTATGCAAATTAGACTATATAAAGACATTGCAAATTTACATATGTTATCGCCAGGGCATCTCTCTAGGGGTAGGGATTTTGGATAGTTTTACCAAATCCAATCTTATGTTGAATACCATAATTTTGAAGTCCAGTATACAATGTGAAATCAGCTTATAAGGGTACGGATTGGTAGTCTACAGATCCCTGTAATCATGTGCTGAAAAAATGTATTAATGGCTCTACTATAATATAATGGTCCTTAGTCAATTCATTAGTTCAACCAGCATTGTGTCATCTTCATGAGCATATCTCTCGTAAGGTGTTAGGGTTTAGGTAGTTTACTTTTCCAAAACAGTGATGGGTTGATATTATTAGTATACAACTAATTATTGTCACAAATGGACGATCAGTTAAATCTAACTATGATAACATTCACTATTCAATGTTTATTAAATTGATTGCAAATTGACATTCCGCATGTATTTCGTCCTTAACTTATATATAGATTATAATCACATTTTCCTGGTTGTTTAACAAAACCCAATCCAAGTAATCCGATGCTCGTGCCCTATCAGTTGATTCCAAGTATCCCGGACCCGGATGTTTGTCTCATGTCACTATGAAGATATACAGAATTTACAAATGTTCCTTTTTGTAATCTTTTATCAAAAACATACCAAATAGCGATTACGAATTGCGTTGTCATCAAAACACCGATAAATTATATATCATGAACCCTTGCTATTCGTAAGTAGGTCATCTATTTGTATTCCTTTAACGACCTTTTGATATAAGATGTACGATATATATCGTATGTATTTTCTTATACTACTCTACCAATGCTGTATATAAGTTGCCGTTAATAGGTCTAAATACACGTCTACATGTAAATACTAATTTCAGTGACAACACATACATATCTTAAAATTAAGTGAACGCACTAAAATATATCTAAATTGTCATTCTTTCCAGCACATTTAAATCAACGCACCTGCACTTAAGGGAAGTGTCAACCCAAAATATATGAAATTTATCAAGCACTGTAACTTTTAAACTAATAATGTAATGTACATAAAAGTATACAATTTTTCAAATGAAATGAGTCGGAGAATCCATTTTTGGTATTAAATTTCCCAAAAAATAGTGATTTCTACACTTTTTTGGCGCCAAAATTTTTCAGACAACCTATCAAAATCAGTTTTTGATTAAAAATATCAAAATTTCACCAAAATCATCTAAAGTCAATTATCTAGGAGGCACTTTTTTTTTTTGGCTTAAAAATTTTTAGTTTTGAAAATATTGACCAAAAAGTGCCAAAAATGTGATTTTTGAGATAAAAAACATTTTTAAAATTGTTAAGCCAAAAAAAAAGTGCTTCCTAGATAATTGACGTTAGATGATTTTGGTAAAATTTTGAAATTTTTAATCAAAAACTGATTTTGTTAGGTTGTCTGAAAATTTTTGGCGCCAACAAAGTGATTTTTGGGCAAAAATGTAGAAATCACTATTTTTGGGGAAATTTAATACCAAAAATGGATTCTCCGACTCATTTCATTTGAAAAATTGTATACTTTTATGTGTATTACATTATTAGTTTAAAAGTTACAGTGCTTGATAAATTTCATATATTTTGGGTTGACACTTCCCTTAATTGTTTCTTTTAAGGTTTGATTTGATTGTGACAGTCAACCGAAACTTTCTGTTCCCCTTGACAAACATTTCATTTTTTTATACGTCGTATTTTAAAAACTGCTTCATATTGATTATTTCAACTATCAGTTTTACAAAATGAGACATGAAGAGCTGATATGCAAAGGGCCTACATCCACAAAATGAGACATGAAGAGCTGATATGCAAAGGGCCTACATCCATCTTAGAGATTTTAAAGTATTAGACTGGAATAGTGTGATTGATGCTTTGAAATATTATATGTATAATAAAAAAGGTTATAGTATACCAATCAAAGAAAGTATGTGTAATCAATGACTTTTATTTTTCCGGAAACAAACTTGTTTGTATTTTACGCCTAATAGATTCTTTTTTTAAATAAATAAATGAATGTAGGCTAAGTCCTTTTGCAAAACATTTTGCATGGATGTAAGTATTTTTTCATGATTTCTGAATTGAATTACGATGTGATGTAAAGGCGCACAGCACTAAATCACTCTTCGCTTTGTGTAATTATGGTAGTAAGTTCCGGCAAAAACAAAAACCGGTTTTGTGATGAATTGGGGTCCTTTGGAAATTCGTTTGGCATGAGGGTAGCATTTTATAATTAAAGTGAAAGATAATCTCTTGTTCTTTGCTCAGGATATTGCAAAATATTGATTTTCGATTGTACCGAAAAGTTATCACGTGGATGAACACACGTGCTCGGAGGCGGTCAGGGCGAGCATCTGGGCTGAAATAGGGGTAGCGCTGTATAAGCGACGGTAAGCCCCTTTGCATGATTATATAGCAAATCCAGTAAGGGGGCACAGCACTAAATAAACCGCCCATTGGATTACATGTAAATTAGGGCTAAAAGAGTCGCTATTTTGGGCCCTTAGTAACCATTTTTGGAATGTCTCGAATGCTTTATTCTAATAAACAAACATTCAAATTTCATAAAATCGTCAAGAAGTGTTACACCTTCCAATTAGATTTTACGATACGATCATTTGAACAGGGCCACCCCTATTTTCAGCCCGGACGCTCGCCTTCTACCCGCCTCCGATCACGTGTGTTCATCCACGTGATAAATTTTCAATACAATCGAAATCAATATTTTGCAATATCCTGATCAAAGTACAAGCGATCATCTTTCATTTTAATTATGAAATGCTACCCTCACGCCAAACTGATTCCCAAAGGACCCCATTAATCACAAAATCGTTTTTTGTTTTTGCCGGAACTTACTACCATTACACAAAACGAGGAGTGATTTAGTGCTGTGCGCCCGTAATGTAGTTTGGAACCAACGGTGTGATATATTGATACTTTCATGATTAGCCTTAGCAGAATAGTTTCATGTTATCATCCCAGCTACTGTATACAGGGTGTCTCAATAAATATTGTGACGCTCCATTAGGTGATCGTCACTTCCTAAATACAAGTTAGAATGATTAAATAGAACAACTGAAATGAAAAAAATAAAGGCAAATTAGTTGGCGATAATTAATTTGAAGAAAATCGCGTTTGATTCAGTTCAGTAAATTATGAAGAAATTAAGCGATTACGTAAAAGTAGTCGAAGACACCCGCCAAGTTGAGACCACCTACCCATATCCATAGATATTTCACTGGCTTGGTGTTTTTGGCAGGTTGAAATTCACAACTTCATGACAACTGTATAGTGGAATTTGAACTAACTTTCTCGAAC